>JAATLQ010001208.1:8908-84501 GCA_013421005.1 Heliconius erato x Heliconius himera
ATGTAAGTAATATTTGGCCTTTCTGCCATTGAGTTAAAGCTCATATTTGTGCGAGGTTATACGATGTGAAGTTCGCCATCATTATTTTATTTGACCTTGGCTGGACTCGATGTAGGCCGAACAACTACTAAATATTTCCGATCATTCCCGAACCGAGGCGCCACACGCCATTTTATAGCAGATAATGAAAATTTTGACTGTTATTTATAACAGTCAGTGTTGAAAATAATTAATGATTAGAACATTAGAAATTTATAATGAATTATATTATCTGTTATATGTTATAACGCCCAACTTTATCAAGAATTAACTAGTCCATTAAAACAGATAATTTAAAGAAGAATAAAATTACAATAGCTATACAATATAAACCTATATGTATATTGTTGTATCCAAAAAAAAAGTATTCTTAAAGATTTTAATCATTAAATATAAAAATAAAAACAAGAACAAAAAAAATACAATAAAAAAAATATATAGTCTAAGGTATTAAAAAACCACTTACCGCCTGTACAAACTGTTGCACCCTGGGTAGTCCGGGCGCGGTGCTGTAGCCCTCGTCGCTAGAATACGTCGGCTGGAAGGCGTTGCGAGCGTATCTCGTGCTTATCTTACGTCCGAACACATCTTCTCCGTCCATACGTTTTAAAGCTCTAAAAAAAAATTCAAATATATTTTTTTATAAAATCTATATTTTTCTTCATATTATGTATTCTATGAGGCCGTCTTGGGCACATGGGTGTGACTGTAACGCAACGATTGTGGGTTCGATCCCCACTCGAGAGAATAAATTATTATTCATTAATATTTTCATTTTCTGGTACCAAGGCAAAATCCCAGCATTGAGTCTCGCCACTTACAATACCCCGAAAAGTTTTTCGGAAACTGGAGAACGGAGTGTCTTAACATTAGGTTCTATCTCCCTTGATGTATCTCCTTGCTGTCTACCTTACAGTATGCGGGCTGCCGCGTAAAACGAAAACTATACGTTTATGATTAAATTCTAAAAAATAATTGGCGTAAAAGGGTGCCAAAATTTGGTATTAAAGCCGCTAGTTCAAGTGAGGTATCAGATGAAAGGGCTCTGGCTAAACTAAACCTGAATTTTAGAAAAAGCTCGAGACTTTCAATTTTTGTATGAAACCCTCGGTGGACGAGCCCGACTCGCGCTTGTCCGGTTTTTTTTAATTATTATTCTAGTAAAATGGTCAATGGCAAAATCTATTAAAAGATGATTATATATCCACGGTAAAACATATCAGTAATGCTGATTATAAAATATTTTTATCAATCTACTAGCCATTCTAATATTCTATAAAATAGATGGATAAGTCGGTAAATGTACCAAGTATTTTAATATTATTTTTCAAAAATTAAATAATAATACATCCAAAACTGTTTTGAAAAATGCATTAAACGCATCACATACCCAATTCAGTTAAACATGTAAAAAGTAAAATCATTTATTACAATCAAAACTACTCATAGCAAAAGAAAATTAGACCACGACCAAAATAATTTAGCTAGAAAAACAAAACTAGCTAGTCAAATACAATAACGAAACTACCGTATAAAAAAAAAGGGTTACGTGGCAGCGTATCGGTACACATAACAAAAACAGCAAAAAAAATTTTCAATATAGGCATCTCTTTACATTACTTTTGTGAAAATCTAAAGCAAGAAAGTTTACAAAGTAACGGATTAAACTAAACCTTGTTCACGGTCCAGTAGCCACTAAAGAGTCTTCAGCTAGTGTCCAATGAGCCGTAAATATCAAATTCGTTGAAGCAAAAGAGACGAAAAAAAATTAATGCTCCACTCCGATGGGTTCACTTTAATCACCCGTGTAATATTAAAATTAAAATGGCGTAAATAAAAGTCAACTGTCATAATATTGATAAACTGTTATATTTAAACAACTTATATGAAATGTGAGAATATAATATAAAACATTTTTATGGAAAAAAGCAAATTGAAACGTATTAAGCGATGATTTTAATAAAAATATAGCAAAATAATCATATCACTGAAATTTGCTTTAAATTTTATTCCTTTAAATTATATAAGAAATGATTTAAAGTAAACTTAAGACTTATAAACACTCCGTAAAAAAAATTAATACAATTAGATTCTTTCAACATAATGTATCGCAATAGAAAATTTAAATATGACCATGTACGATCCATATCTTGTTTTACAATATTACAAATATAATTGAGCAAATACTTACCCGCTAAGTAACATTTTCTACTTATATCAAGACGCCTTCATTAAATGTGTGTGCGTTCGTTTCACAATATATACATAAGAGATATAAAGAAATATATAATTTACTTTTATTGTAATATAAAATTTAATTTAAATAAATAAATATATTTTTACTGTTCCTGCTTGTGCCCGGCGATGCAATGGCCGATCTAATTTGATTCATTCACGTATTAAAAATTTAACTATATGGGGGTAAGTATAAAAATTGGAGTCTAACGGAACATAATGCCGGTTCCACACGTTACGCGTTTTCATATAAGCTAGACTAGAGCTTTACGCTGTATCCCGAACACAGTAGGGTAGGCAGAGGGAACCTAGTGTTAATACACTCCGTTCCCCACTTTCCGCTGGGTCCTGGAGGCATTGCGTGTTGAGCGGCGGAACTGAACGCCGCGCTTTACCTTGACACCACAGTGAAGAAATGAAAATATAAAATGTAAATAAATATTTCATATCCTCGAGAGGGGATCGAACCCACAGACGATTTTACAATCACACTTTGTGCCCCTGCGCCACGACTCAAGTAAAAATTATATAAATAAAAAGATCAACGTATGTACTTTATGTAATGATATAATTATTAAATAAAGATAAAATGAAAAAAAAAAACAATTCATTAGAATAAACACTCCAGACTCGGGACCCATTTTTAACAGAGCTCCTTTTGTAGATTTAATTAGGTCATGAATAGGATTAACTCGTATTGAATATTGGGCTTGTTGTTCTCTATTTTAGTTTTATTTAAGTAAGTAGTTTGATGTAGCCATTAAACTACATTTTATATTGATAATTATCACTATTGATAGCTTTATTTAAAACTGATATAAATGGATAAATAATAAATTAAATCCTCATTATTAATTTTTTTCAAAAGAATCCCGCTTTTTTACTTAAAAATGTTAAAAAATCCCGCTTAGGGGCCGTTCAATTACATTAATAATATTTATAAAATAACATTACATTAATTACAAAATTACATTAATAATATTTATAAAATAACATATGCATTTAGTTCTGTTGGCCCCTGGTACGATAATATGTCACAGGTATTTTATTTTTTACTAAAATATTAAGAAAACAATAAATAATTACAACGTAGTACTTTAAATGTGTGGACGCTGCTTAATCTTAGAATCATTGAATATCGAACTACCCTCTAATATTTATACAGTCAGCTGATCCGAGTTCATTGACCTCAGTGTTCTAGATGTCACAAATGAGAAACTATATGCCACGTTTCAAATATATTCTTTGAAATGAATGTACTTACAAAGTAATAAAACGTAGTAAGTACCTATGTATTCTTAATTTTCTTTCTTAATTGTGTTTTTATATTCGTGTTCTAATAATATAAAAAATATTATTAGAACATTAGAATATTATTAAAACTAATGGTAATTTTGTACGAAATTTTTTTGCAAAAAAAAAATATATAAAAAACCTTCGTGACGTAGGTGCATAATGTGCTCTTGACGGGATTGTAGGTTTAATTAAAAAAACTAAATATTTAAAATTTTGATTTCACAAACAAAGCGCGGCCTGTAGTAACGCTACTCAACGGGACGGAATGTCTTAACACTATGTTTCAGATTCCCTCTGCCTACACAGTGTGGGATACAGCGTGAAGCTAAGTGCAAAAATTGTAAAATGTTATAAAAATCTAATGAGGTGAGATAAAATGACTTAAACAGAATTTAAAAAAAAACATTTCTCCATGAATTACGAACATGGATAGAATTCAAACTTAATATATTTGTTTATAAAAAAATAACAATAATCAATCATTATTTTAATTGGATGTATTTTTTTTTCTTATAAGCAATGTCAGTAATACTAACGACAATATTGAAATTAGCTTATAAAAATAAAGTTATTATATTTAATTTAATTTCAAGTATTTCGAATAAACGATAGAATAAAAAAAGTCCCGCTACAAAGTAGCAAATGTATGTGTGTCAAAAGATTCATATTGTTGTCCTCCTTTACGATTTTCATACTTTCACTTTTACTGTAGAGTAGTGGTGGTGGTATTATTAAATTATCTAATACCAACGTATAAGAAAGCAAAAAAGATTCTTCTATTCTATATTTTTTTAATTTTATGTAACGTTATATAATTTTTCAGTTTATGCTGCATCTTGCACAGACCAGAGACCTGGAAACGCAGTGTTAAGACACTACGTTCCCGTTACGAAAAGAATTGAACCCACGACCTGAGGCGTTTATAGTAGCACGCGTGTGCCACTGTGATACTACAGGCCTAAATGTAACATTATGTTTTTAACATTATATTATATTACATTACTCAAAATTGTACCTACATCCACATTTTGAAAATACATATAATGAAAAAAATGAGATTATAAATATAATAAGTATCTATATCTTTTTTCAACATATTTTTAAATAGCAGGAGAATATGAAGGATATTTTTTCTAAAATTATTTATATAATATACTTACATCAAATTTATCGAGATTTTTTTATTAATTATAGCTGGCAGTTTTAAAAAAGAATTATGCAACTACATCTTATATCTATTAACTACATGCAATGAAAAAAATAGATCAATTCTGATCGAAACCGCCTCTTAGGGTTCCGTACCAAATTCATGATGAGGTCAATGAAAATGTGACTTGACAAACTTTTAATCTGAGTGCGTATGCACTCATTTAGTATTAAATGAACTACACAATATATCATATATATTTCATAATTATAGGTATAGCTATTGATTACGCGGTAAAATTAGTTAATTAATTTTTCTGTACTCCAAAAGAATATTACGTGGATGTTGTTATTAATTTTAGCTTGATAGTTGATACCTTGACGCGACCTTGAGAGAGAGAAAGTTACGTTATAGAACCCTAAAAATTAAAAGACCTACCTCGAAGCATGATCAGGCGTAGGAAATCTCAGCATTGCCGTGGATGCAGTCACGCGAAGGACCTTCCCTCCACAGTTATCTGCGAGTCTCCGAAGCCTCCGAGATACTCTCTCTGGTGGCTGATCCATTGGTAGGTTGACCACTTCCATTTCACATATAGGTTCTTCTTCTTCTGTTTGGCTTACCTTTTGAAAGTTATTTCATTTTAATATATACATACAAATAATAAAACTTAAATATCTAATTGTGTATGTATGAAATATGACAGGGAAATATTTGTTCTTTATTTATATTTTAATAAAATCTATAATCATGTTTTGGGAATCAATCTTTTCTGTTTGAATGGTCTTGCTAACACCCTAAACAATTTTAATGGAATTTACATAAAACACTTTCATTTCCCACTTTCCCCCCAAATTCTCGAGGAATTGCGTGTTGAGTGGCGGAACTCAACGCCGCGCTTTGCTCCGTTACCAGTGGGGAAAATTAAATTAAAATAAATTATATACATTTAAGAACCTTCCACAGAACAATAATAATAAATCATATTAATATCTGAAATGCATATCAATTCGTAATCGATTTTTTATTCTAAAATTTTATTCTTATATAGTACGTAGGTAATGCAACGATTATTGTCAATATTGTAATTGTGAGTAACCATGAAAAAAATAAGTTAACAAAATAAAAATAACATCATTATTAATTATTAAATTATTATTATTATTTCAATAATAAAATTAACCATCAAAAAGAAAAAGAATTCAACATAGGTACCAACAACATAAGTACATAGTATACCTATAAGTATATCTGGTGACCACAAAAGCAGGATGTAAACACAATATTAAATATCACAGCTGTCTACAACAGGTGCTGTGTCACATATGCACACTACAGTTCACTCAATGTCTTACATACAGATTGATAAAATTAGGCACATATTTATAAATCAATCTCAAGTTCGAGATGGATCTTAAGATGTAATTCATTTTCTTTCATAAATTATATATCTACGAATGAAAATGGCATCTCAAAGTAGTTCTCTGACTTGAGACTAGAGTGCTTTAAACTGCTTTTATTATTCAAATATTTATAAAATATTAAAAATTAATTTGTTATTTTGTGTCTTTATGTCATTATTACCTTTGGAAATTTAACAAAAAAGAGCATAATTCCCAAAACAATGTTTATAATATAAAAATCAACAAAGGTCTTTTATAGTTTTAGGTTTAATTTTTTTTTTACTAAGATTGATTTATCAAGTATACCAAGGAGCTTAATTAAATATTGACTTAAAAAATTAATGGCATCATTTCTTATCACTACATTTTAGTATTTCTCAATTTTTTTACTAATAGCCTTGTATAAAGATTAAAACATCAAATATTACAAAATAACTAAACAAATCATCATAAATAAATGTTTTATAATGACTTGATTATATTTAATTATATGTATGTTTGTTATTGACACTTAACTTTTAAAATAAGTGCCCTAAAAAAGCAATATTGATATATTAAATAGAAGCTTTAAAAAAAAAAATTTATAAATTAGTATTTAACAAATATAAATAAAATTGGCAAAGTATTTTTAGAATATATATAAAAATTTTAATGTACTCCAACAACTCCAATTTGTGCCTCTAAGAAAATGGATGAAGATGGTTTCTGGAATGTATGGGTTTAAATTCTGCTTCATTAAAATTTTTATACACTCACTAAAAATGTCTGTGAATACTTTGAAAATGTTAAAAATGGGTCAATCCTCTTGGAGGTTACCTTGGGGTTCCTTGGTAGATGTGCAGTCAGTTCATTATAACAATAATGCGAGGAGGCACAGGCTATTAAGGCAGATGAGGTATTCTGTTTATGCACCAATATCACTTCCATATTTTTCCTAATTGAATTGAAATATTTGAAATAAAAACATTTTTTTTTCTATTTCATAAAAAAAATCGACACTACAATTGGCTTACAAAATAAAAGCAGTGATCTTAGAAGCATAAATAATAATATGTATTGTGAAAGATGAAGTAATATAAAGTTAAATTGACATGAGTTTACAGGAAAAGTATTGTTCAACTCACCTATGTCTAAAATCACTTAAGTCAGCTGCAAAATTAATATCTCCCGAGATCAATAATAAGGCGGCCGGGGCTGTATGCAGTTCCCCAAATCTTCTCATACATTGCCTTAGTTTCTCATCCGCTGCATTCTTTTGTGTTCCACAAACATGAATTAAACTAACCTAATAATAATAATAATAGGTTGTTAGAATATATAAATATTTTTTTTAAATAACAAATATATGCAAGTAAAGATATTATTTTTTAATGGAAATCAAATAGTTTAATTTTGTTTCAAAGTATATATTGTAATAAATAAAAAAATGTAGTATTATGTAAATAGATGAAATTGGCTAATATTATTCCATTGATCTGGACATACTTGAGCATCATTAAGTTCTTGCAGTCTATGTGCAGACTCCTTTCTAACATCACATACTACAACAAAATCAGCTTCTCTTCTACCTATAAGAAACTTAGCTCTAATGGCTGCGACCACATCTATAGCAGAACATCCTCTGGGTACCTGTCAATAAATAATAAAAAAGTAACTACGTATGCGATAATGCTTATTGATAAAAATTAGTATTTTTCTATTGTTTATTCAATTCTAACCTGACAGTTCTCAATGTCCCAAAAAATTCCAACTGGTACTGAAACTGATGTGCGCTGTTTTTGGTGACGGAAACGTGATCGAACCCTCGTCCTCTCTACTGGAACTCCATCATCTCTTACACTACCACTCATTTCATCAGACGACTCATCTTCAACATCTAATAACATTATTTTTTTGTTATTTACTTGTAACTAATATACTGAGAGATTATGAATAAAGTTTTTGTGTAAAATACACACAACTTGTGAGAAATGAGTACACTGAATGCATATGTTTATTGCATAATAATACAGACCTGTGATCCATAAACGAGGGGGCATTGGTATTTTCATTGCTGAATTTGGACAACTAGCGACAAAACCTTGAGCTGAATGACTTCTTTTTGCTTTGAAATTTTTCACATTATTATCAGCACTTGATATTGAATGCATCGTACACTTTATATCCAACACTACTATAATAAAATATATTCTGCATAGATGTGAACAAAAGCCACAGTCAAAATCAGGCCACTTTTGCCTTGAATAACAATATGAACAATAAGTACAGAAGAAATAATAATACTTAATACACTACATGGGTTACTTAAATCTTATGGATTTGCGTCTAATAAAACAATTATATACAAAATGTAAAAACAAATTTACACTTCGCTACGCCATTTCCACTATCCACAGACTAAAACCTTGCTACTTACAAAACAAAGGGTCAATCAACTACAACATTTACTTTTTTATCTATGATTCGTTCGACATCCGCTAAAGAAAAAAAAAATATAAATTAGGCTATATTGAAATAACATAATTCATGAGTTAAATTATAAATATCTGTATAGGTATAAATTACAGGAACGTTTGAAAAAATTTTTATTATTAAAATAAAAAAAGCTATTTTGGTAAAATGTCCTTTAAAACTGAAGTGAAATGTGTCTTGACGTTCATATCTTAATAGAGAAGTCGTAATTCAATTCAGTTGTGTAATAGAATTAAGTACGGTATTTTTGTAATTTAATATTTCTAGTTTTTTTTCAAATTCTTGTCTGTTTAATATACCAAATTAATAATATTTTATCTGTCTAAAATAATTTCATTTCTTGATGACTTGACAGTTGCAAATGCTGTAAATTGTCAATTACAGTGATCTTGCATTTACAACTATTACACATTTCTTAATTTGTGAATTATTTAAACAATACTTACACACAAATAGCAATAACAGAATATTAAAAACGTAAACAGAATATTCAATTAATTCAAACATTTATTCTTTATCTTTTTTATCGCGATTGAGTTGAATTATTATTGTATTTTCAGACAGCAAGATGACCACAAACGGTGATATAGGAAGTTTGGATGCGAGCGGCAAAATTGTTAAAATGGAGGTAAGTTTTATATTATATACAATTACACAACTTGATTAAATACTATACTATGTATTCATAAATATACTTCTTTGTCAGGTGGACTACAGCGCTACTTGTGACGAGAAGATCCCATTGTGGAAATCATGGGCGGCTAGTGGTAAAGTTCAAGAAGCGATCGACCAATTGTTAGCTTTAGAGAAGCAAACTAGAACTGTAAGTTACTATATATATTATACATATAATGGTAATTGATGTAATTTTGAAACATTCTAATATTCTTATGATTTACTCAAAATTATTCATATGTATTTAGGGTGCAGATATGGCTTCAACAGCTAGGATCCTTGTTACTATTGTTCAAATATGCTATGAGGCAAAAAATTGGACAGCCCTCAATGACCATATTGTTCTCCTTTCTAAGAGAAGGTAAGAGCTACCACAAATTGATCATAAATTGTAATTATTATATTGTTATAATACATATTCTTATTTCTAGATCACAACTTAAGCAAGCTGTTGTAAAAATGGTGCAAGAATGCTGTACTTATATTGATAAAACTCCTGATAAAGAAACTAAAATAAAACTAATTGAAACATTAAGATCTATAACTGAAGGAAAGATTTATGTTGAAGTGGAAAGAGCAAGACTCACTCACATTCTTGCCAAGATACGTGAACAAGAAGATAATGTATCAGAAGCTGCAAAGATTATCCAAGAATTGCAAGTTGAAACCTATGGGTCAATGGATAAAAGGGAAAAGGTTGAACTTATTTTAGAACAAATGAGACTTTGTCTAGCTATTAAAGATTATATCAGAACTCAAATCATATCCAAGAAAATAAATACAAAATTTTTTGATGAGGATGATACACAAGTAAGTAACCATTTTTTTTATTTAAACTCTGTATTTTCATGTTATTAAAATTTGTTTTTACGTTTTGGTAAGAGATTCAGATGTAATTTTTTTTCTAGTAAGCAAATTTTTTCATAATGATTGCTTCTTCATACTAAGGCTGTTGGCTCAGTCAAGCAAAATTTCATTTAGACTTACTCATTTCCAAAATTATAAGAAACTTTTATTTTTTATTTTTCATTTTTTTATACAATAGTATAGGTAGTTTTGCTTAGGAGTTAAGAAGCTCCATAACATATTTGGTACAATTTTTCTATAGTGTATTTATTTAACGTAACTATTATTGACTTATGTATATACTGTTACACAACAATACATTATAAAATACACTTTCATTACAAAACTATTTTTTTTTAGGAATTAAAAGAAAAATTTTATAGATTAATGATAGCAGTAGACCAACACAATGGACAGTACCTATCTGTTTGTCGTCACTTTAGAGCTCTTGGTCAGCTCGGTGGATCTGATGCCCTTGTCGGCAGTGTAATCTTTCTCATCCTGGCTCCATATGACAATGAACAGGCAGACCTTACTCACAGACTGAATGAAGATAAAGATTTGGATAAATTGCCAGAGTACAAGTAAGATTTCATTTGGAAAATTATTTTATGAATGGCTACAATAGCTGATAGCTTTTTTCCCTTTATCTTCACGTATGTAATGTATCATATATAAAAAATAAATCAGCTTCACGCTGTATCCCACACACAGCAGGATAGGCAGAGGGAACCTAAGTGTTAAGACACTCCGTTCCCCACTATCTGCCGAATTCTGGAGGCATTGGATGTTCACAACCAGTCGATTTACAGTCATACTTTGTTCCTCTGCGCCACAACTGGCATCATATATGACGATTTTATTTTTTATATTGTTATAAAAGTTAAATTTTTATAAAGGCATGTCACTGCTGCACAATGGAACTACTATGGGAGAATTCTTATAGTAGATAGTATTTTTTTTTAGATATAATAAATTGTAAGTTATGTTATATACTTACACACTATTATAACTTTTACAGGCAACTATTAGGTTTATTCATCACCCCAGAAATCATAAGATGGAGTACCCTTTGTTCTACATATGAGAAGATGTTGAAGCAAACACCATACTTCAACGCCTCTGATGAGAAAGGACAGGAACGCTGGAACGACCTCAAAAATAGAGTTGTAGAACATGTAAGAATATATTTAATATTTTAAAATGTTACTTCACACAAAGTAAAGAAAAAATACAGTGTGAAACTAAAAAAAAAATAATGTACTTTCCTGATAATTCCAGAACATTCGAATCATGTCGATGTACTACACACGCATCACTCTACAGCGTATGAGCGAGTTGCTTGGCCTCACCGTCACGGAGACCGAGGACGCGCTCAGCCAGCTCGTCGTGGGCGGCGTCGTGAAGGCCAAGATCGATAGGCCAGCGGGAGTTGTACATTTCAGGTAAAATCTATGGCACAGTATATGGCCCAGTGTCGCCCAGCGTCCGAATGTAAATGCTAAAGATATTTTTTCTCTCAGGGGAACAAATTATTTTCACTTCTTCATTCTGGTAACAAGGCACACCGATGAAGTTTTGAGTTCCGCTACGTTTCCGAAAAGTGGAGAACGGAGGATTTTAATTAACACTTGCCTCCACCCTTTTTCCATCTGTCTTTTGTACTATATGCGGAGTACAGTGTGAAGCAAAAAAATATATAAATTTATTAAAATATTATATATAGTATACATATATTTTATAATATAATATTAAATTAAATCAGTTTCAAGTTGTATCCAGTACACAGCAGGGTAGGCAGAGGGCACCTAGTGTTAAGACACTCTGTTCCCCACTTTCCGCCAAGTTCTGGAGGCATAGCGTGTTAAATAAATATTTCATTTCCTCGAGTGGGGATCGAACCCACAACCAGTCGATTTTACAGTCACACTTTGTGCCCTTGCGCCATGACTGACCTATATATAATATTAAATAAGTGATAATAATAGTCTGTAATTATAATGATTTATATTGTAATATATATTTCACAGATTAAACATGGATGCTTCTGACCGACTGAATGAATGGTCTAGCAACTTGAACACCCTGATGCAGCTTGTAAACAAAACAACACATCTTATTAACAAAGAGGAGTGTGTCCACAAACATTTGTTAGCCACAGCCGAATGAAATAGAATTGTAATATTATTTTAAACATTCAAAATTGTAATGGATTCTACAGTTCATTTGTAATATCCTTATATAAACTGATAATTAAAATAAACGATAAGCTATTTTTTTGGTTTTTTTGTTTATTCATTAGACAAATAATTAGTTAGCTACAGACGGAAAAAAAACATAAAAGTAATTTAAACTTAATTTATTAATTAAAAAGTGATTACAATTAAAACATATTACTAAAGATTACCTAATCGATTGTAAGTTACAATAAATATGATTTGCACACTGTCTATGTATGGAATACATTGCAATATTGATATGATGAGTCTTGTTCTCATTAAAGGAATCTGCATGTATCAGCTATCTCCATTTATATTAAATATGTAATTAAATAATATGATAGGCTAGTTGTGGTGCAGGGGCACAAAGTGTGACTGTAAAAGTTTTGGGTTCGTTCTCCACTCGATGAGATTAAATATTTATTTAAATTTATATTTCCATTTCTTCGCTCTGGTGTCGAGAACAAGGGCGGCGTTGAGTTCTGCCACTCAACACGCAATGCCACCAGAATTCGGCAGAAAGTGGGGAATGGAGTGTCTTAACATTAGGTTATCTATGCCTACCCTGCAGTGTGCGGGATACAACGTGATTTATTTTATTTATTTTTATTTAAATAATATGTAATTTGTTTAATTTTTTAATAACACATCTATTTATGAAGCAAAAAAAAAGATTTTAACTCATATATCGTCTATATGATAATATATATTGTTTTAAATGTATATGATTATAAGATGTATTTATTATAGCTACAGACGGTAGAAGTAAAGAGTCTCTGTCCTTAAAAATATACTCTGGGAGCGTGGCGCTACAGTAGCTACCAGGTGATATTTTAAAAAACCGGGCAAGCGCGAGTCGAATTTTCCCACCTAGGGTTCCGTACAAAAATTGGAGGTCACGAGCTTTTTCTAACATTCAAGCTAAGCTTAGCCAGAGCACTTTCATCTAATACCTCACTTGAACTAGCAGCTTTAATACCAAATTTTACCACTCTTTTAAGCTTATTTTTTGAATTATTTAACCACAAATGTACAGTTTTCAGTTTTTTTCTGAACTAAGTAATACCTGTAGATGCTAGCTGCCAAATTTCATAATTTAAAGTCAACCAGAAGTATCTTATTAACATTGAATTCCTTTATAGTGTCTAAATACAGTTTTTTGCGATATAAACGGCCATATCTTTTTTTTAAGTAAATATAGAGATATGATTTTTTCAGGAAACCGAGAGACTGTAGATCTGAGTATAAGGTTTGAATTTCAACTCGAGGAATTGAAATATTAAAAATTATCATTATTGCGTTCTGCTGTCGAGCCTTTGAGTTACGCGACTCAGCACGTATTGTCTCCAGAATTCGCCGAAAAGTGGGGAGCGGAGTGTCTCAACACTGGACCCGCTTTGCCTTTCCTGCTACACAAGGGACACAGCTGAAAAAAAAACACTCACAACAGTTCAAAAACCTTGTTATAAATACCAGCTATAGATATGGATAACATACTTAGATATGTATATTAATAAAACGATAATAAAAATTTAAAACATTTTTTATACTAAAAATATAAATACATAAGCTTAAATCGGTTACAAAACGAATCCAATATCAATTAAATAGATAAGATATGGACAGTTGCGGAGTGTGTATTTACTTAACATATTATTTCTTTACTTCATCAGTATTTACTTGCCGGGTTTCTGTTGCTCCATCATATTATTATTATTATTTAAATATTAAAATGTTATCGTGCATTACGTCTTTAGTAATTTCAATAGGGTTAGTGCTTACATTTAGATTTATAAATAAAAAATATAAGCCTGCGATATTAGGGATTTATCAACAACGAAATAAAACTTATTGGATAAAGTTTATGTTTATGTACAGTTTTCTTAACCTGCGAAAAGTAAGTTTATCCCTAATATAAATATTCTGAAATTAGATATAAGTTTAATACTTATTTAGAAAACGTATAAAAATTATAATTTCCTAAGTGTGGAATAACACTTTAAAAAATGTTTAAAAAAAGATATAAGTTTGTAATATTTTTTTTTGGTTCCACTCTGTATCCCGTACGAAAAATAAAATAGAGACCAATAGAGGCAGAGCACAAAGGCGTGATTATAAAACAGACAGGTGGTGGGTTCGATTCCCACTCGAGGAAATGAAATATTTAATTTTATTTTTATTTCTTCGCTCTGGTTTCAAGGCCAGGTGCGTTGTGTGTCTGTCACTCGACACACAATTCCTCTAGACTTCGGCGGAAAGTGGAGAGCGGAGTGTCTAAGCACTGGACTACCCTTGCCTACCTTGCTACATGAAGAATACAGCGTGAAGCTAAAATGAAAGCTGTATAAAAAAAAAGACCAAAATTGATCACAATGATCATTTTTTTTCTTTCTAATGTTTATTGAATTTCAGCTATGCATCCACATTAAAAGATTTTTAGCAATCGAGTGGTATAAAATCGATGAAGCGATTTATATCCAACAGCATAACACTAAATTAGAAGAGAAATATAATTTGGGAGGACATTTAAAGGTAAGTCTATCTAAGGATTAAACATTGCTTTTTAATTATTAACTGGCATTTTGTTCTAATGTAGTTTTGACTAATTAAAAGGTCGTCGGTTCGATTTGAGCTCACCTAAAATAGATATTTACGTGACGATCATAACTTTCTGTTCTAAAACTGGATAATAAATACTGCATACATTAATGCATAAAATGTTGCTTTTTAGCTATTTAGTTCATACATTTTAAGCTCTAAATCTCTGACCATCACAACATAGTTATTTGTCTATATCTCTAAGTTACTGGATGCTAAGTTTAATTTATCCTATTATTAATTTAATACTTTACCAGCGACAGGCTCGCAGCTTCGGTCGCTTCAATTACACAATTATCTATTTACTAAACTGAAACGATATCATTTTAAAGACTATGTATACATTGAAAACTAAAGTTACATTCAATTAAACAAAACATATAAATATTTTGTAGTAATTTTGCCGAACAAAACTTTATATTGACACAAAAACACATTGACTGATTCAGAAAACACAACAACACAACTGTAAATCAGTTGAGCCGTTCCTGAGATTAACAAACTGACAAACAGACAAAAATTTGAAAAATCATTATTTTGGGTTATATTAAATAAATAAATCAGGTTCACGCTGTATCCCGCACACTGCAGGGTAGGCAGAGGGAACCTAGTGTTAAGATACTCCGTCCCCCACTTTCTGCCGAATTCTGGAGGCATGGCGTGTTGAGTGGCAAAACTCAACGTCGCGCTTGTTCTCAACACCAGAGTGAAGAAATAGAAATATAAATTTAAGTAAACATTTCATCTCCTCGAGTGGGGATCAAACCCACAACCAGTCGGTTTTACAGTCACACTTAGTGCCCCTGCGCCACGACTGGCCCGGTTGTAGTAAATGCTTCCCCAATTTTTTTATCATACGCTTTCCATGTACAAACAGCGATTAGAGACAATTTTATAATATGTATAAATAATCTATATTTTATACAGGGTGGAAGTGTAAGCACTACTTTAAATGAAACCACAGTTTTAACTATTCTTTAAAAGCCTAATATAAATCAGAAAAAAATAAATTCCCAAAAATGAAAAAGTTATTTTTTCAAACAAAATAAATAATAAAATTATCGTTTTAAAATTAAACGCCATTTGTAAGGACGACGCACGCACACATAAACCTATCAAAGGAACACCGCCGCACACGCCTCATTCCGAAATCGAGTCGTAGGTATTGGCGATAAAGTTCAAAGTTGTTTAACCTTTAGTAGTATTTTTGTAGTAGTAAGTGTTTACGTTATTGGGATCTATACGTAATTGCGTCACATGAAATACAGGTATGGATAAAAATCGTGAAATGAAAAAAATATCCTATGTCCAAACTGTTGAGGGATCTTCATTAATTTCTTTAGGTATGGGTTTGAAATATTTTACCCTATATGCTGTTTCCGTAAAAGGAGCGCTGCCTCTTCCATCCTGTATATATGTAAAATTTTTGAATCAAAATGTTTTTTTCAGTCTATTGATGGAGTTTATTTTAATGGATTATCCGAAAGTGGAGACGCTATAATTTGTGGACTGGCGAGGAGACCAAATCGTATATGCGATTCCTTTTTATATTTAAAGGTAGTATCAATTTCGGTTTTATCATAAACACCTCCAAAGTAAAGAGATAAGAGAGTGTTATTTTATTACGATATCTAAAATTGAGATATTAGAAAATGTACACAGCACTATGAGGCCAGTCGTGGCACAGGGGCACAAAGTGTGACTGTAACCGCGACAGGTTGTGGGTTTGATTCCCATTCGAGGAAATGAATTGTTTAATATTTCCATTTTCTTTACCATTTTATTCTCAAGTAGCTACTATGAATTTTTAGCAAGTAACATTTCTTATTTAGCAAGGTGGCTTTTCTAATATAATATAATAATATTTTTTAATTCCACGCTGTATTCTGCACATAGGAGAGTAGGAAGAGTGAACTTGAGAATCTAGTGTTAAGACACTCCAATTCCATTAAGACACATAATCCGTTTTCCACTTTGCGCCAAATTCCGAGATTTTTTATACTTATAATAATTTTTGTTTACGTTTTTTAATTAAAAATTAGCGATTTATGTTATTTTATATAGCTGAAAGACGAAGACCTCCTTCTGTCGCCTAGTCTTCCCGATACATATTTGCAAAAACATGAGGAAAATGACGATTACACTGTCGGTGGCATATCAATAAATAATGTTATACCAATGCGCGCTTGGAGATTGTCATATAATGGAGAAATGAGGTTAGTTATGTTTTTTTTTCCAGCTTCACGCTGTATCCTGCATGTAGCAAGTTAGCCAGAGAGAGCCACAGACAGAGGAGTTAAGACACTCCGTTCCCATTTTTCGCCGAATTCTGGAGACATTGCGTGTTCAGTGGCGGAACTCAACGCCGCATTTTATCTCGACACCAGGGTAAAAAAATGAAAATATTAAGTATTTCATTTTCTCGAGTGGGAATCGAGCTTATAACCTGTCGCGTTTTCAGCTTCTGCCCATGCGCCACTACTGGCCTCAACGGCTCTAGTTCTGGTCTCATGTTTTTATTTTTTTTATAAAATATAAGTACCGAATGAAAAGTGTCACGAAAACTTTAAAAGTTATTTTAATTCTATTTGCCCAGCCCTTGCCCAGGGCAATTTATGAAAGTGAACGTCAGAGCTTTCGAGTTAAAATGGATTCTGGCTATAGAAGACGGGTTGTTTTGTATCCTGTTGTTTGCGGGATGCAGCGTGAAGCTGATTTAATTGAATTATTATTATTATTTTTTTAATTTCACTTCTTTATGCTCTAGCCTGCATATATTAGGTACAAAATATGTAGTATTTGTCGAAAGCCTAGTGTTTGTTAAGACACTCTGTTCCGTACTTTCCGACGAGTTTTCGAGACATTCCGTGCAGGTGGAACTCAATGCTGCGTTTTGCCTTGTTACCAGAGCTAGGAAAGTAAAATATTGAATAATTAATTCCACCGAGTGGCAATCGAATTCACAACCGTCGCGTTTAAAATCACACGCTTGTGCCACTACGCCACGACGGCGTCAACTAAAACTTATTTTTTAAAGAACATTTTTTTTTGTTTCAGGTCAAGGAGTAACCTCGATAGGATATTAAAAGTAACTGTTAATTTGACTTGGAGTGCTCAATGGTCGCAATTCGAATACGACACGCAAATGTCGCCGCTGAGTGTGGCGGACGACATGGCTAGGGAACCTTGGTCGAGGGACTACTTCAATTTAGTTAAAAAGTAACTTTATTTTTTTATACTCTTCACTTTAAGGTTATTGTTTCTTCGAACCCACAACCGTCATGTTTGTCTTCTTTTATAACTGTGTGCTTCAATTAAAACTTCAAATTTAAATATAATTATCCAAAATTACAATTTTAAATTTGCTTAATTATAGGCTGTAATTAAAGCTTGCTTGTGGCGCAGGGCCGCGACATGTTGTAGATTCAATTACCACTTCAGGAAATGAAATATTTAAAATTTTAATTTCTTTGCTCTAGTAACGAGGCAAAGCGCGGCGTTGAGTTCTGCCACTCAACATGCAATGCCTTCAAAATTTTCGTAATTATAAACGGCGATATTAAGAATAAACAATATCAATTGAATTTATAATTCAGTTGATATTTTTCTTTCATATTTAATGATATTCATATATGGACTGTATGGTGCATAGTATAGTAACTTGACCGTTGGAGTGCAGCGTCTGACGGCAGGCACATTTGATAGGAGGTTATTGACGTTATCACAAATTAAGGGAAAGGCAGTGTTTAAAGATATTTTCTTTTTCTCGTTCTAATGAGACTAAGCGCGGCGATGAGTATCGCCAACCAAAATATTTAAAATATTGTAAAACTGAAAAAAAAAAGGAATTCTGAAGGTTTTACACTGCGTTTTTGTGTTGAATATAAAGAAATAGTTTCCATATTAGTGTAAAAATATTTCTTTTTTTTCTTTTTAGATTACATCAAACACACTATGAACAAATGGGCTCCATTACCGGCAGAGTGACTGTTGACGGCAAACCCTACGAACTAAACATGCCATGCGTCAGAGATCGTAGTTTTGGTATTGTATTTTTTTTGAGCTTCACACGATATACATACATACACAAAATACATATTTCTGCACTATAAACACAATCAAAATAAATAGGGTACTTCCGGCATCTACAGATACTAGTTGCTAAATTTCATTGCTAGTTTAGGAAAAAATCTGAAAACTATACATTTGTGGTTAAGTCCAAAAAAAATAATAGTCTTAAAAGGGGGGGCAAATTCGATATTAAAGGTGCTAGTTCAAGTGAGGTATCAGATGAAAGGGGTCTAAGTAAATTTCAGAAAACGAGACCTCCAATTTTTGTACGGAACCCTCGGTGAGTGTGTCCGACTCGCGCTTGTCCGGTGTTTTTTTAAAATGACAATTTCCTACATATTTCATAATTTTTATTTTACAGGTCCGTTTCGAGAATGGCGTAACTTTCATCGCTATGTGTATCATTTTATTTTCCTTGAAAATGGAGACTGCATGGCTGTGGGAAGTGTGTCTCAACCTGCGGTAATGTCACAGTAAGTTTCTATTAATAAAATAATAATAAAGACTTATAAAGTTTGCAATAGGTATACTAATGAAAATTCATTAATATTTTAATTCCTCCGCTGTAAAACAAAATATATTAACAACAATTTTCCATTTTAAATTGCATAATAATTAAGGTTCCTAAGGCTTTTTTTTCTTAAAAATATTTCAGTCTCACAATTGGATATTTGTGTAGTAAGGCTGACCAAAGTGTTGTAGCTGTCGACTCTTCGGACTTTCAGCTTTATCAACATGGTGAACATCAAATACTTCCGAAAGACTATGGATTTGTTTTTAATGCCGGTAAAGTATATATGTGTTAGATAGATTAAAAATTAAATTAAATCAGCTTCACGCTGTATCATGCACACAGCAGGGTAGGCAGATTGAACCTAGTATTAAGATACTCCGTTCTCCACTTTGCGCCGAATTCTGAAGGCATTGCGTGTTGAGTGGCAGAATTCAACGACGCACTTTGCCTCGACACCAGAGCGAAGAAATGGAAATATAAATTTAAGTAAATATTTCTTCTCCTCGAGTAGAGATCGAACCCACAACCAGTTGGTTTTACAGTCACACTTTGTGCCCCTGCGCCACGACTGGCCTCAAAAAAATGATTATAACAGGTAATAGGCATTTAATTATTCCTATCATAAAATTTTTAATTATTTATATAATTCTAGGAGGTCATTCATACTCAGTTCGAGTGCAAGTGTTCGATGAAGACATATTCTACATCGGCAAAGACAGAGAAGCGAAGTTCTACGAAAGATGGAGCAACGTGGAAATAAATGGTATTAAAGGCAAAGCGTGTGTAGAATGGCATTTTAACAATATGTGAAAATAATAAAATAGAATAGTGAGAATAATATAAATAGCTTTTTTATGTATTTGTGTTTTAATACCCTTAAGTAATAAAGTGCGGCGTTTAGTTCCGCAATATGTTCAGTCTTAATTCGGACGGAAAATGTAGGAAGTGTCTTAATATCTGGCTCTTTCTATCGTAGAATAGGCGGAAAATAGCATGATGTTAAAAAAACTTACCTTGAAGATTGTTATTAATAATCACACTTTATAGGTTACGAGCCATGATATTGCTTAAGATAGATTAAATGTGTTAAAATGTTGAACTTCTTCAGATTTTAGAACAATTCATATGTTAATTCAAATAATATAAAGTGCACACACATACTTTTTTTTGTCACACATATTTATTAAAAGAAATCAGTTTTACTTTTTGAAGGACTTCGTAGTCTTTCAATAATTTTCAACAAAAAGAAACGACTTAAACCGGATTCCATAATCAGAATCATTATTCTTTTTTATAATATATTATTTAATCTTAAATATTGGAATGTACACTTGAAGGGAAGTTCCATTAAAAAAAAACATCGAAATCGGTTGGCTCGATATATTGAGTTCTTTGTCCATTTGCGACAAATGCACATACCTACTTAATGCAAATTTATGACTTATATGATTTTCCCATGGTTTACATTGTCAGCCAAGACCAGACCAGAAGTGGACCAAATTAAAATGGAATTTTCGAAAAAAGTAGAATTATCAAAATCGGTTCACCCAGTCAAAAGTTCTGAGGTAACAAACAACAACAAAAAATGCAATGAATTGTTAACCTCCTCGTTTTACAGAAAACGGTTAATCCGTATTTGTTTAATAAATATCGAGGTATATAGTTTCCATTGCTTATTGTTAGGTCATTTAATAGAACTATTGGTACTATTTTAGGGTTATTTTTGATCCTTTCATTCTTAATATCGAAAAAATAACTTTTAAACTTTAAAATAGGATAAATATGGAAAATAAAAGAAAACCAACATAGCGAGAAATATTAAGTATATTTAGCATTACACTTCATACAGAATAGATAAATTTTATTTTAAACATGGACTAGCAAATTATGGTGTCACGTGGACATTTACACAACTGTATATATCACTGTATTGTACTTAATTATATTATTTCCATTTATAAGCTAAGCTATTTTAGTATCTATTTTATTGTAAAAGTCAGTTCTACATAGTCCTACTCTCTGTTATGCAATATTGAATATTAACTCAGTAAAGATAAAAAATATTTAAGTAATTTAGTAGACAACATCAAAAATGCATTTTACAGAGACGAATAAATACCAAATATACACATATTAAACGATTAACTACATTGAAACTATACAATAATATGGCTACATGTGGAGATTTTAAATGGACAAAGCGATGCAAGACGCAAGCCTAAATAATGTTCAAAAATAAGTATTCACAAACTTTTTAAATTGATCAATTGGACAGTACATTTCTAATAATAATGAAACATCAAATAGGAATGTGGATACTAATAGAAATCAAAAATTTCACATAATTCTATGAACCATATTATATAATATTGGAAAATGTTAACAAAAGAAGAATGCAGTGAAGTTGTAAAAAAAAAGATTTTTTTTTTCAAAAATATTTAAGTCGACATCCCTACTTTTCAGAATATGCTTGGTTCATAATTAAACCTACTTATATCATACAGTTCACAGCAGTTCATAATTTGTTGCACACAAAGGCACAAGGCAACATTAACCTATGTGTCTTTGTTGAAATATCCTCTAAAATATATATAGTCGCTACATATTTTTTTTCTTATAATGCAATATCAACTTGTGAAATGAAATAAATAAAATATAACTGTTTCTGTTTTGACACGGTTCTATTAAATTTCATTAAAAGATCATTTTAGTAGTTAGCAAAAATACAAGTTAAACTATTCTACTAATCATCTGATCGCACACCATATAAGTATATTCAAATTTCAATTGTGTTTTAGAACAATGTATCACTAAAATACTCATAGGAGAGAATAAACACTTAAGAATTATTATTAATTAATTTAAAGTGCTAATATAGACAATGTAAAACCAAAATTAAAAACAACATAGAAAATCTAAATGATTCTTTGAAGTTCTGTTACAATCATTACAGATAATAAAATGATAAGGTCTTACAGTTATCTACATTTATGGAAGACAAATTGATTTCATTATAGTATTATCAATTTGAATATAGTTTAGGCGTATTACAGGAAAATAATAGCAAAAAGTGAACGAACACTTTGTCAGTCAGTTTAAGTATGTATAGCAAAATATTATTGACGTTTTAACTTGAATATAATTAAAATACTGTTTAACAACTGTATTTATTATTCTATTCATTTTATTAGATTTTTTTTGTGCATTTTATAGGATTTTTTTCATATTCAAATGTTGCTACTAAAAAGGACCAATTGACAAGAGATTGTGGCGAATGTTTTTTTATATATTTCTATATGTAAAAATAGTGTTCAGCAAATATAATAAAAAAGTTGATTTAAATTTTATAAAAAAAAATTTTATATATAAGGTGAAAAGATTTCATTATACCTAATGTAGTGCATTTCAAATTTATATCGATCAATATAATATAAATTACAGTCACAATTACATTTAAATTTCTCATTGGAATTGACAGGATTTTTAATAATCTCTAAAGAAATTAAAAGATTATTTGAAATATTTTGTGTCCGATTGTACTACATTTAATGGTATAAGAAACATTACTTACACTAAATACATTATAATCAAAGTAAACACAAGAAAACATTAATACAACAGATACAATATGTCTAATTGAACATATCATAGACAAAATATTTGAAGATTTTTATAATTTCTTGAGAATTATATACCTAGTTGTGGCTAATTTTTATATGAGTTTATATCTCAAGAAAATATACAATATAAATTCATAAATATACAACCTAATAACTCACTTGTAGAACTAATGAAATGTATGATAGGTTTAATTATTCTTGTCTATTTATTTAATGTCATCATATACAGGGTGGAAGTGTCAGCGCTCCTTTAACGGAAACAGCATATAGGGTACAATATTATACACCCATACCTTAAGATATTAATCAAGATACCTCAACAGTTTAGACGTAGGATTTTTTTTTTCATTTCACGATGTTTATCCATATTTGTATTTCGTGTGACGCAGTTACGTATAGATATCAATAACGTAAACACATACTACTACAAAAATATTACTAAAGGTTAAACAACTTTGAACTTTGCCGCCAATACCTACGACCCGATTTCAGAATGAGGCGTATGAGGCGGTTTCTCTTTGATATGATTGCGTGCGTCGTTCTTGACAAATGGCTTATTTTATATTACAAAAAATTATATTACAAAAAACACTTTTTAATTTTTGGGATTTTTTTAAATTGTATTAGGCTTTTATAGAGTAGTTAAAACTGTGGTTTCATTTAAAGTGGTGCTGACACTTCCACTATGTATAATGAAAAAGCAAACAGAATTCATTTAAGAAAACATATTTTTAAATTGAAAACAGATTAAAAAAAATACATTTTTATCTAAAACACTTTGGTTTTACAGCCACAGACGCTAACATATTTCTACTAAGCAATACAATAAAATTATTTTTTAAGCTTTATCCTAGATTATGGAATGGGACAAAGACTAGAATGGGTTGTGACTAACAAAATCACTTATTTCTGTACTTTTTAAAAGAAATGTAGATTTATTACGATATAAATTAACATCGCGATTCAATTCCCTAATTTCAATTACCAGTAAATATTTCAATACCTTTCATTGTTTATAATATATTGGAAAAAATATTATTTAATTTAAGTTAACAGTTAGTTGTATGTAACATTATGCATAAATAAAAAAGAAACATAGCCTTTGCAAAGCTTATTTCAGCTTCATGCTGAATCCCGCACACAGCAGGCAGGCAGAGGGAACCTAGTGTTAAGACACTCCGTTCCCCACTTTCTGCCGAATCTTATTTGCTGTAATTTAATCAATATCTCAAGTTCTTGGTTAAACAGTTACAATTAAGAGATTTAATCCATCTTCACGCTCGATCACAGATTAAAATAGAAAATGTTTACAACATTTGATCTTTTATAGTAAGGCCGAAATGTTAAAGTCCTTATATTTAAATACTTTAACAAGGATTTCCTTTTCTCCTATACACACCTATTCAATTCTAGTTCATAATTTTTCTCACGTTAAAACTTGTTTGTAATTTGATTGAGTTAAGAAAATAAAAATTATAAACGATAAAATACAACAGCTCCTTAAATTAATTTAGCATTAAATACTGAATGAATTTTATTTACTAAAAAAATAAACGAAATAAAATTAAGCTTTGCTTATTGGTCGTTTTCTATAAAACAACAAGTTCATAACTTGATGCTATTTAAAATACAGTTTTTTTTTTCAAACTGTATCCCGTACGAAGCAGGCTAGGCAGATGGAACTTAGTGTTAAGACACCCCGTTTCCCACATTCTGTCTTATCGCGATTGTTGGAAAATAGTACGTGTTCAGTAACGGAACTCAACGCCGCGCTTTGTCTTCTTTCCAGAGAAAGGAAATAAAAACACTTATTTCTCCTAGGGGGAATCGAACCCACAGTTGACTCTATAGTAGGAAACATTTGCTACATCTAAAATAGGATGCTACAGTAAGTGGAATACAAAAAAATAAAGTCTAATCTACACACTTTCAAATAATATTTTTTGATAATTCATCATTTGTACCACCGGCGTTAAAAAGATTTGACTTTATTTCTATTAAAAATTGCAAATAGAAAAAAGCGAAGCTAATAACAAACTTACATAGTCTTGCATACTTAAAGCGAATCACTAATAGACAAAGGTAATAAATTACATTAATAAACATTCAAGATCTAAAAAAATACTAGTATTCTGAATACAACCTATTTTTAGGAATTATATTAAGGAACGTAACAAATACTGGGTGCCGATTTAATTATCTGCAATTTGTTTTAAAATTGCGACATAATATTAATAATAAAAAGAAATAATTATTTGTTTATGTACAAGTTTCTTGTAATTTTCATTAATATGTAAAAATATAGCTTATATTTAATTTTTATTTTTGCTACACACTGAGAGAGTAGGCAGAGGGAACAAAGGTACCAGACACTCCGATCTTCAATTTTCGAAACTAATTTTCGAGATATTGCGTTACTATGAACTATGGAAATGAATTACCTCGAATGGGAATCAAACCAACAACCGATGTGTTTACAGTCAAACTAATATAATAATACAAACCAGCCAAAGCTTTTACTGCTAAACAAACAGTAATAATATAGTTTAGGTTTAAATTATTTATTATTAAACTTTCATTAAGTCATTGCAAATTAATAGCGCACATCTACCTTTCGCGTGAAAGTAAGAAATAAAAAAACGATGGTGCATATAATTTTAATTACTTTTCCCGGGACTATATCAAAGTAAAAAAAATATTTTTTTATCATAATTATTCTTATCTATTATTATTATTTAAAGTACCGCAGTTAATTAAATAGGCTTCCTGTACTTACATTAAAAGATGATATTGGCCCCTTGTAAATGACCATTATTAGATTTAAGATGTCTTTTCAATGCATTTAATGTTAATATTTTAATGAAATTTCGTTTTAAGAGTGAAGAAATGAGTTCCAAATGATTATTGGCACAAACGTCAAACTCTATACAATAATATTTTTTTTATTATTTTAAAACTACTATTTTATAATAAAAAATAGTTAATTAATTAAATGAATACTGACAGTTTCAAAGCATATTGACTAGATTTTTTATAACTTTTCCTTATATAAATGTGAATAACATTATTGTACTAGTAATAGAATGTAAAAATATACATTTAGTTAAGTAACACATACATATGCACGTAAATAAATTATAACAAAATAATATTCTTTGGTAAATAATAATTACTTAAACAATAAAAATAAATCGACAAGTATTACATATTCATTTAAGAATAAGCTATTATTTTTTTAATTAAAAAGACACTACAAAATTTTTTTATTCTAAAAATAACAAACGAAAACGTCTGACTGTTTTTTATATCCAATTTTATATCCAAAAAAAAAAACAAATTTCAAGAAAAGTCACAAATTATAAAATTATTAAAAACATTCTACAATAAAATTTAACTCAATAATAAACATAATATATAAATAAAACAAATATTTTAAAACAAAACAACAAAAACATAAACAATAATATAATAATAATAATAATACTTATAATAGACAATGTACTATTGTATATTGCAAATGGCGGACGTACCGGGCGCGTGGTCGAGGAGTGCTCGCCTGCGCTTTATACCTTCTAAATAAACTTCACGGTTAAACAAACCGGCTGCTAGGGGAACGCTGAAATTAATTATATTTTATTAGTAATTATAATCTTATCTGTATGTTAATATATAAAGGAAAATGTTTGGAGTCCTTTAAACCAACATTATATGGACGAAGTTGTATAAAATTTGGCTTACCTAAAATTTTATGTAAAGTGAGCGAGTGTGATTAAAGAAATTCAAAATCTTTTTATTATTATTCTATATATATCTAAAAATATTTCTAATCGAGTATTCTATTAGAAATAGTTTTTAGCTTCACGCTATCCCGCACATTCCCGCAGAATTTGGAAAGTAAAGTGTGTTAACCCTAGGTTCCCTCTGCCTACCTTGCTGGTAGGAACACTTTCCAAATTCTTCGGAGAGGCATTGCGTGTTGAGTGGCGGAACTCAACGCCGCATGAAAATATTAAATATTACATTTCCTAGAGCTTGAATCAAACCCATACGCTGTCACGTTTAACAATAAAAAAAAGTACTCACATATCAGTACCGGGCCTCAGGGCGGCGGAGAACAGCGCCCACACTGGCTTATGGTCACTCGTAACAACCGACTGTACGGAGTTGTATGCAATGCATTTGAGGCCGGACGGGACGGGGATGCTGCTTATACGACGGAGACCTATAATAATAATATAATAAAATAAAATAGATAAATTAGCTTCACGCTGTATCCCGTACACATCAGGGTAGGCAGAGGGAACCTAGTGTTAAGACACCCCGTTCCCCACTTTCTGTCGAATTCTGAAGGCATTGTGTGTTGAGTGGCAGAACTCAACACCGCGTTTAGCCTCGACACCAGAGCGAAGAAATGGAAATATAAATTTAAGTAAGTATTTCATCTCCTCGAGTGGGGATCGAACCCACAACCAGTCGGTTTTACAGTCACACTTAGTGCCGCTGCGCCACAACTGGCCTCAAATAAATAATAATTTACATACAAATAATTTTATGTGCTAACAAAAACCTAGTATTTATTGTAGGGTCGACGAGTCGTGGCCGTTCAGATCATCAGTTCGGTTCTCTGAATGTTTTGCGTATTGTTTACTCGGTAAGAAAATAATCTAAATTAAAGATCCTTAAATCAAATTTCTACAATTTTAAACTGTGTTGTATATAGCTTTAAGTTTTAGTAGCATATTTGTGTCAAAGTTTTAAGTTGTAGTATCATATTAATGTTATATTTAAGTTAAATGCAGTATGCAAAAAATAATCGTTTTTATAGCACATCAAACAAATACTAAAATGAATTGAATTGAATTAGCTTCACGCTGTATCCCGCACACAGCAGGGTAGGCAGAGGGAACCTAGTGTTAAGACACTCCGTTCCCCACTTTCTGCCGAATTCTGAAGGAATTGCGTGTTGAGTGGCAGAACTCAACGCCGCGCTTAACCTCGACACCAGAGCGAAGAAATGGAAATATAAATTTAAGTAAATATTTCATCTTCTCGAGTCGGGATCGAACCCACAACCAGTCGGTTTTGCAGTCACACCTCGTGCCGCTGCGCCACGACTGGCTTCATTATACTAAAATAAAAGGAAAAAAACTTAAAGTATAAGAAATATTATTTTTTAAGAAATCGCTTATATAAATCTAACTACATTCTATACATTATTTAAACATGCCCAATCCCTCTGCCTACCCTGCTGTGTGAGGGATACAGTGTGAAGCTAATTTTTTAATTTTATTTTTAATAAATAATTTTTCACCTGAAAAAGCTGATGAGGAATTCGCTCCCATTGACTTCGCTTTAAAGAGTATTCGGTCAGTGTACGCCGGCGCACGCTGCTTGCTGGACGTGTCGAACTGTTGACTACCGGGATCGTACTAAAATATATTAAATAGAAAATATATTAAAACAACTAGGCCAGTCGTGGCGCAGGGGCACAAAGTGCGACTGTAAACTGGTTGTTAACACTAGGTTCCCTCTGCTTACCCTGCAGTGTGCGGGATACAGCTGTCTATAAGCTATTTTACAACACATTAATTTCGATGTAACCTGGCTTTTAGATGTAACCTTTGTGCCCCTACGCCACGAATGGCCTTATAGACTTCCTCGATAAATTAACTATCAAACATAAAAAGACCTTTTGTCAATTTGAAACAGTAGTTCTTGAGATTAGCAATTAAGAATTTACAGGTATTAAAATTAAAAAGAAAACTTAATTAAAAAATTAAGCAACACAACACATACTTTTAATTTTACATTTATATAATATCAAAGAACTATATCGATGATTGTTTCACTGTTCTCATGATAGTTGTGAATTCTATTTTCGCTTCATGAAATGTTTATATTTGAATTATTTTTAATTCCTTACTCTAGAGCAGGGGTTCCCAACCTTTTTCAGCTCGCGGCGCAGTTACAAGTTTGGTATTTTTTGACGGCCCTACACGTACAAGTTAGTTCGCTATTAGAAAAAGAAACAGTCGACAACAAACAAACGCTCGCTATTAGAAAAAGAAAAGCGGTACGACGGTAGGTAGTTATCTACCTACCGTCGTACCGCTTAAAACCTTATTTATTTTGCAAGCGCTCAGAAAGGCACCGACCGCGAATATTTTGAAATTTCAGATTTAGGAACCAACTCACGGCGCCCCTTTTTACTTTCTATGGCGCACTAGGGCGCCGCGGCGCACAGGTTGGGAAACCCTGCTCTAGAGACAAAGGATTACGTTGACGTTACATACAAAAAATGTTTTTCTCAAACAACAAAAACAATACAAACCTTATAAGTA
Source organism: Heliconius erato x Heliconius himera (assembly GCA_013421005.1). NCBI lineage: Eukaryota > Metazoa > Arthropoda > Insecta > Lepidoptera > Nymphalidae > Heliconius > Heliconius erato x Heliconius himera. Next base: position 38,385 of record JAATLQ010001208.1, read on the forward strand.
GGCGGGAATGTGATTGGAGCTTCTCTGAAGTCCCTGAAGGCGGCGCCATCCTCCAACACAGCGGTTAGTTGGTCCGCGTGGAGGAGCCCGTGGGGTAAATGCGGGGGGAGGGGGAACTAGGGCAGATAGAGAATATTTTTAAGCTATATATATAATGAGGCCAGGATTAATAATAACAATAATAGGTCAATTTCGAAAATGCATCATCAAGACGCAGTCACGCAGAAATATCTTTAGAATATATTGAATATTAAAAATAAAAAAAGAAACAAATACAAAAAAATATATACTATGAATTTACTGTATTTCAATAAATAATATTTACTTTTGTTTGTTCTATCCATCTTAAAACAGCAGCTCTTGGCTCGCCGAGTCTAAAGTTTAAGTCACCACACCAGAACACATAGTCGAAATTATTAGTCACATCTGCAAAACATAATTATGAAAATTATTATATAGGTAAATAAGATTTAGTAAATGAGGCATTGGGATCCATTCACCAGAATCAGAGTGAGAAAATGAAAATATTAAATTGTTCATTTCCTCGAGTGGGAATCGAATCCACTACCATCGTGCTTACACACACACTGTGCAAATGCGCCACGACGTCCATACTTTATACAATACATCATAAAATACATATTGAGACTGTAATTTATACACACAAAAGACGTTAAACAAAGGAATGTTTTTTGCTTATCAACGGGTTGGCACAAGTTTAATGCTACGTAAACTTATTTATTATATTTAAGTGAGAAGAAATCTAATGGTATAATAAGGAATTAATATAATAAATCACAATAATAATTAAATCAAAACAAACAACCATGTACAATATATTATGTGTGAATATATTGTATATAATATTACAGTTAATAAATGGATTCTATCCTCCTTATACTCGTATTTAATAATTATTCTATAATCTTCTCTTTATAAACAGTTAAATGGGCAGTCAAACAATAAAAAATATAATAATTATAATCCAAATTATATAAGGGAACAAGTGTTGTTAACCAGGCCAGTCATAGCGCAGGGGCACAAGCCTGTGAGTGTAACCACGACAGGTTGCGGGTTCGATTTCCACTCGGGGAAGTTTTTAATATTTTAATTTCTTCGCTCTAGTGTCGAGACAAAGCGCGTCATTGAGTTCCACCACTCAATACGCAATGGCTCTAGAATTCGGCAGAGAGTGGGAAGCGGAGTGTCTTAACACTCTCTCTGTCTACCCTGCTAAAATACGGACAGGGTGAAACTGGAAAAAAAAGAACAACCAATTACATGCATACCTTTACTCCTATGTCGACACGGCAAATTCTTCGGTAAATCAATAGACCGTATGATCCTCTTTATATCTGACAATCTTTCTTTCACTTTCTCCTGATGAGCAGTCAGATGGGCGGTGACGAACAGGAAAGTTGACCCGAACAGGGCAAAAGATATGGCCACAGCGCCCTTCGTCCTGAACGCTGTGCCCGGACGGACGGACAGACTAGCGTCTTCTGGCAGCGAGCAGAACCATATTAGATCTCTTCGTATGAATATCGTTAAGTGTATAGTACCTGCAATTTATTTATTTTTTTAAGTTCACGCTGTATCCCGCATATAGGCTGAAGGAACCTAGTAGTAAGACACGCCGTTGCGTCCTCTCCGTCTCAGTTCCACATTTTTCGCCCAATTTTCGAGTTATTTTTCTTGAGTAGTGGAACTAAACACATTTTGTCCTGATATAAGAACGAGGAAATGAATTATTTTATTTCTCCGAGAGGGAATCGAACCCACACTGTTTCTTTATACACGCGGTAGATGCGGCTTCGGTTATAACTGAAAAATCCTAATATCTAATTAATTAAATATCAATTACATCTAAATAATTAGATATTAGGATTTCTTTCTGCTACGACAACACCAAAATAAAAAAAATCAGATAAGACATAGCTAACAAGACAATGAACGACAAAGTCATAGGAAAAACACTTATAGCTACTCGTTCTAAAAGTATGCGTTGATATCTCTAATAATATATTCTTATATGAAACCTTAATTTTATTGCTTATCTTGCATAAATATACTATATTTTTTACGAGAAAATGTATAACATTTTTTCATTGTTACTTTATTACAACATTAAAATATAACGTATTACCTAAATACATAGTGTAAATATAACTATGCCTTCACGCTGTATCACGCACAAAGCAGGATAGGCAAAGGGAATCTGGGAACCAGGGGAATTTTAACACTTTAAAACACTGCGTTCCCCATTTTCCATTGAATTCTGGAGGCATTGCGTGTAGAGTGGCGGAACTCAACGCCGCGCTTTGTCTCTACACCAGAGCGGACAAATGAAAATATACATTTAAATAATTCATTTTCTTGAATTCTGACAACCATCACACACTTATGCCTCTTTACCACGACTGGCTTCAAATATAATTATGGCTTTAGATTTAACCTACAGAGCGTTAAATGCATATATTTATATATTATTTACAAAGAAGGATTCTATATTTATTCGAATAGAAGTCATCTTTTGCTATTGATGTTTACATTTTTGGCTGCAAACGATATATATTTTAAATCATTAAGTTATATTATTGACGTTTCATTAGAAAACAGGTATATTAAAAGCATGTATGTTTACTAACAGTAAATACTGAGAAAAAATATATAAAATGCGGTTAGAAGTACCTATCCAGGATCTAACAATGAATAAATGATTTAATTATGTGTTTTTGTATGCACCAAGAATTATTTAACAAACGCTAAGCTTAGATGGTAATCTAAATTATATAATCACATGAGTTACACCATAATCCCGATACTGTGTCGTACATATCAATTCATTTAAAATGAGATCATTATGTAAAAAGATCCACTATTTTCTGTTTAACTTGGGTTATAAACATTTTATATATTTATTAAAAATGTATACTTCCATTTCGTTGCTCTAGCGTAGAGGCTAAGCGCGGCGTTGAGCTCCGCCATTCAACACGCAATGCCTCCAGAATTCGGCAGAAAGTGGGGAACGAAGTGTCTTAACACTAGGTTCCCTCTGCCTACCCCGCTGTGTGCGGGATACAGCGTGAAGCTCATTATAAACAATTTATAGCATACATAATTATCTCTCATAATTATCAGGAACAGAGCTTAAAAAAAGCTAGCCGAGTTTAAAAATATATTTACTACAACTACTACTACTATTTTTAGAATTAAAAATTCCAAAAAATACTTCTTACCTAAATAATATGAATGCAGTAACAAATGTGATGGCCCCAATACTTCCTGTATAGTTATTTCCCATTCGGTGCGTTCAGAATACGACTCTTGAGTACCGATTGCGAAAATATCCGGTACATGTTTCACTTCGTTCGGAAATATAAAATCTGCTAATTCCCTATAAATAAACAATATTTAAATAAAATATATATACTAATAATAAATAGGAATATTATTTATAAATAATAGCCTACAAATATAATTACTATATACTCTAACCTATATTATGGGCTATAAAATGAAAAAGAAATTTGCAAACTATATGGTAACTATGAGGCCAGTCGTGGTGCAGGGGTGACTGTGAACGCGACTGGTTGTGGGTTCGATCGCCACTAGAGGAAATGAAATATTTATTTAAATTTACATTTTCATTTCTTAGCTCTGGTGTCGAGGCAAAAGCGCGGCGTTGAGTTCCACCACTCAGCACGCAAAGCCTTCAGAATTCGGCTTAAAGTGGGGAACAGAGTGTCTTAACACTAGATCCCTCTGCATACCCAGCTGTGTGCGGAATAGACCGTGAAGCTGATAAAAATATATGATAACTATTTTTTTTCTAGTTGATATCACAAAAAAATATACCTATGTTATTAGTATTAACATGTTATTTTTAAACAAAGCGTGCAGTAGAATTTGGAATGGAATTGGCTAATATTTTGTATTTAATTCATTCTGAAATACATGTCATTGTGCTTCAAGCCCAAAATGTTTATATTTTATTTTAATATATATTATAATGACTCCATAATTTATCTTATTTATTATAATGACTTTACAAATAAAAAAAATATATGTTTACATACTTGGGTGGTGCTTGGCCATTCATATTCCATGTGCCAACAAAAATTTTCACCTCGCGATCAGGAAATACATGTTCCAATTCTGCCGCTCCAAGTAAAGAGTGAGATGCTAATCTTCCATATAAATAATTTCTAAAATTTCAATAATTTCTTACATTTATTATATTAATAAATAATATATTTTTACTGTTAATTAAAATACAAAAATAAAAGATATACAATCTTAAGCTGCAAACAGTTATAAATATATAATTACAATTCCATATATCATAATAGTTAAGTAAGCAGTGAAATTAAGCAAGCAAAAATGTTAGAAAAATTTTCAATAATTCAGGAAGAATTTTTTAAACATTTTGTAAAACTCTTAAGAATTTTTATTTTATAATTTAAGTAGAATTTATAACTAGTTATTATTGTGTTATTTACTTATAGCAATACCTTTGGCGTGCCTCCTGAGTAGGAATAAGACGTAGCACCTGTGCGGCAAGCAAGGAGTTACGAGCCAAGCTATCTGTGCTCCCCGCCCGAGAAGCTGATCGAGTGATCGTTGATTTGGTCCTAGGCATTGCAAGGCACAAATATGGACAACACATTAACAATAAACAAGACAAACACCATTTAATCACCTTTAAATTCAAAATATTATTTAATAATATAGATTTTAATAATAATGCTGTGACATTATGATTTTTTAAAGTAGTACAAAATTTAGAAAATATACAAAAATTTTACATAGCATGACTTGAGTCCTCTTGAAAACCACTCAATCTCAAGAGGTGTGGACAGTTTTTCAAGAGATGGGTTTAAATTTTTTAATTACTTTAATAAAGGTATTGTTTTTGTCTAATAGAGTTGAGTAACAATGGCATGGAGGCCAATTCTACTAAGAAAATTTAGCAAGAAACTTAACACTTACTCTTTCTTTCAATACTAATGTTACAATTTTATGATTACATACACACTGGTAGCTATCCTATATGCAATTGATATTAAATATATACATTTATCCTTTAAATATTCCTAAACAGTGTAATGTAATTTACTTGTGAATATTGTTTTTACACATGCTTTAATTTATGAAGCAGTAAAATTAGAATAAATTGTAGACTCTTGATATGTTAACATAAGTAACTCATTATGTTTTAATAAAAAGAAATCTCTAGTTAATAATATTTTGTATAATCTTGGGAGTTTTGTTGCTAATGAAATAATAATTATTAGTACATAGATTTAATATATATTTTTCTAAGTTTATACTTTTAGGTATTTTTTTTAAATATTAATGTTCATCAATGCAAATGTATTTCTAATTAAAAACTAAGCATGTTTCAATTTTTATATAGTAAGCATTCACATACCTTCTTTTACGATCTAAAGAACTGCTTCTGTCACTTTCAGGTGATGATGAACGGTATAATGGTTTAGATTCATTGGAAATCAAATGATCAGCTGACAACCTTTTAACAAATAATTTAGACTTAGGTTTGATACCTTCAAATGAACCTGAATGCTCAAAATACTTTTTTGTTTCATCACTTTTTGGAAAGTTTACTGTTACTTTTGGTATTTCATCACTTTTAGTTTGAGAAACTGTTTGATCACTTAAGCTATTGCTGGAATTATTTATTGGACTACTAGGTCTAGAGTTAGAGTCTTCCTTAGAACTATGGTGGCCTTCTACTAAGCTCTTAGGTCGAGATCTTCTGAAGAATGTCTTGCAGCATTTTGAGTTTCCATCCTCATCATAGTAATTGTGTTGACCTGCCTGATTTGTATCATTCACAGCCTCTTTATTATAATTAGAACGACTATGGAGATTGTCGATACTAGTTTCAGAATTATGTGCGCTTTGTGCTATAAAAGGATCTGCAGGGGACATGGGGCGTGAAGCTGATTGACTCAGTTCGTCATTAGAATCTGTATCTACATAGCAGCCAACTTTGGGGGATTTTTTCACGAATAGACGTTTCCGTAAAGATAATTTCTGCTTGGTCCTGGTGGGTGATGTTGTCATGTTTGGTTTAAAACCACTATAACAACAAATTTAAGTTACTAATTACATTTTAACTAAATATAGACAACATAACCTACAATAACATCTTTCAGTGACTAATGTCATTTTGTCATTTCTTCAACAAATATAACGTCATATTGCACTATACATTCGCGTTTAAAAATGTGTATAATTATATTTATAGGATTGTAAAAACTATCATATTTATATCATAGAAAAGAAATATACTAATTAGTTTATCAAAAGTTAATAAAATTCGTGTTTTATTTGTTATCTTCAGTTACCATAGTAATATACTTCATTACCATATTATATACAATGGCTTTTACTTCAGGCATAAAGTAAAATATAAACTGATTATAATAAAAACTAAAGAGTATTTAGTTATTTATATAGTTTTTACAAAAAGGTTATTACGGGTTTGTATTATTTTTTATACGATAAGATTATCTTTTTTTTGTAAAACAACCTACCGTTCTACAACTACAGTTTCTAAATTGCCTACGGTTTTAGGTTGCAATCTCAGTATAGTAATATTTTAATACATAAGCAAAATGGGATGTAAAAGTAAAAGCCAATTTTTAAGAACGTTAATATATTGTATAAATTTAATAATTTATGAATAAATAATAAACAAAATTAGAGTAACTGCAAAAACTTTTCTAATGGTTACAAAAACAAATAAATAGTACACAAAGCGATTATTGAAAGAACCAAATCAATTTGCTTGTTGCCAGCACTTCCAGTTCCAGGAACAAATAAATTTGTGCCGTTGAAAGGAGGACGTGGAGCTAAATTACCGCCAACTACTGATTGAATTCCATCACCTGGAAATATAAAAAAAATAATTAAAAACTTTATCCATCTTTTTTTATTTTTGTTTATTTTTTTCGCTGTGGTAGCACAAAGCGCGAGGTTGGGTTTCGCCAATCAACATGAAATGTTCGAAAAATGGGTGGGAAGTAGGAAACGAAATATTTAGGACCAGGTTCCTTTGGTCTACTCTTCTATATGATAATCAGGAAAAGAAGTAAATTAAATTATAATAGTCTTTACAGTAGAATAAACTGGTGAACCTGGTTTAAAAAACCTCTTGCGAATATAAATTTAAATTGTTTGTAGAAAGAATGTTATGCATCATTTTATCCTACTTACTCACTTTAAAATTTTACAATTGTGTAGTTCTTACCTATGTTACACAGATCACTGGTACAAGCTCGATAGAAAGTACGAAATTGTGTATCTTCTACTTGATGATTCAAGAAATCCGGACTATTCTCACAGCCACGTGTAAAACTTGCTACTTCGTTCACTGGGTCCTAAACAATAATTATTTTAATAACGATATTTTTTTTTTATATTTTTCTTTTAAGTTTTCTTTTTTCAGCAGCTTCACGCTGTATCCCGTATATAACAGGGTAGACAGGGGGAGCCTAGTATTAAAATTCTCCGCTCCTCACTTTGCGCCGAATTCTGCAGGCATTGCGTGCTGAGTGACAGAACTCAGCGCCACGCTGTACTTCAACACCAGAGCGAAGAAAATGAAAATATTGAATATTACAATTCTTTCCTCGAGTAGGAATCGAACACACAACCTGTTGTGTTTACAGTCATAGGCTTGTGCCTTTAAGTTGTACTTTCCGTTGTCATTAGGCTTCCTCTGACTACCATTTTTCTTTTACCGTGAAGTTAAAAAAAATGATACCATTTTACTAAGTAGCATTAAAACACCGCAACATTCAACCAGTTTTATTAAAATTATGGAAAAGTACAAGGCAAACGAGCGTTCGGGTCACCTGATGGTAAGTGACTACCTTGCCGGTCTTTAAGGTAGGTTGAGCGCCGGAGCCAGGCATTACCTGATGCGAAACGCAGTAGCATAACGCCATTACTTCTCGCTGGTCAAGTCTGCCCATGCGTGTTGCCATTGCTAGCGACGTGACTCTACCACACGTACTTTAGTCGCTTCTTACGACACCACCAGTACCAGAATGATCTTATTCTAGGCCAGGATCACACGGCAAAAAATAATACATATATTACCAAAAAGAAAATATTGTAAAACTTACACGATACTCTTGTCGCATTATGGTGCAATATCTCATTGAGCACTCCACCCTGGTGGTTCTATTGGTTATGGTGAGACAAGATCGGTCCGTATCCGTGATGGAGAAACCACATGTATAGCATTGTAATCGAGCTGTAATAATTAAAAACAAAAAAAAGTCTTTGTTTACATTAGTTGATTTATGTATCATATTTTTTTTATAAAACCTGTTTACAATTCAACTAAATGGTAATATGAATAAAAATTAATAATATTAAACTTGTGAAAATCATTTCTTACCTTCCGATTTTGCAATAAGACAAGCAAGAACAAGAAATATTAATTTTGTATACATTTTGTTCCGATTTTGTTATTAATCACCAACACTAAATGAGCCTTCGTACTTATCGATGTCAAGTGTATCTATATCTTATCGATTTCATTTATTGTTTATAACATTATACCTATAGATATATATATAATTTTTAAAATCAAAGTATAACGTCACAGATTGATGTTTGATTATTATTATTATCAATTTAATATAAATCATTTATAGAGCCGACAAAATTGTATTTGTTCAGTACTCAGTTACTCATCTCTTAGATATTTTATTATCATTATTATCAGCTTCACGCTGTATCCCGCACAGAGCAGGGTAGACAGAGGGAACCTAGTGTTAAAACACTCCGTTCCCCACTTTCTGCCGAATTATGGAGCCGAATTACGGGCCTTTGCTCTCTTACCAGAGCGAATAAATGAAAATATTAAAAAATAATAATACATTACCTCGAGTGTGGACCTTTAACCGTTACAGTCACACCCTTGTGCCACGACGGCCTCAATGTTTTTCTTATTAATAATTATTTTAAATATGTATATTTAACATTTATTTACATTTATATTTTCATTCTTTCGCTCTAGTGTCGAGGCAAAGCGCGGCGTTGAGTTCCGCCACTCAATACTTAATGCCTCCAGGACTCGGCGGAAAGTGGGTTTTTTAACATTAACACTAGGTTCCCTTTGCCTACCCTGCTGTGCGCGGAATACAGCGTGAAGCTGATTTAAATATGTATTGCATTTCTATTTACAATATGCTTAACTTGGCGCATTATATAAATATTAACAGTAACAGCTGCCGTGTATCAGTTAACGCAACTGAGTCTCCGGGGCAGTGGCCTGTGTTTATCTTAATAGCCATTTCACTGCCTTCCATTTCCATCTGCACTGAGTTATCGATTACTAAGCAATTACCCCCTGTCCTTCTAACGGAATCAATGTGGTGTTTGCACATTTGTGGGAATTATTTATTAGGTTTGAGGCTAGTCGTGGCGCAGCGGCACAAAGTGTGGCTGTAAAACCGACTGGTTGTGGTTTCGATCCCAACTCGAGGAGATGAAATATTTATTTAAATGTATATTTCTATTTCTTCGCTCTGCGTCGGGGCAAAGCGCGGCGTTGAGTTCTGCCACTCAACACGTGTTGAGAAAAGGAGTGGAAGTGGAATTCGCCAGAAAGTGGGGAAAAGGAGTGTCTTAAAACTAGGTTCCCTATGTCTACCCTGCTGTGTGCGGGATACAGCGTGAAGCTGATTTATTTTTATTTTATTTATTAGGTTTGAGCTGTTGCGTTGAGTTCCGCCACTTAACACGCAATGCCTTCAGAATTCGGCGAAAAGTGCGGAGCGCATCGTTTTAACATAAGGTTCCTTCTACTTACCCTGCTGTTTGCGGGATACAGCGTGAAGCTTATTTGATTTATTTTATGTATTAGTTTTGTTTGTGGTTTAGCTTCTCTGTATTAATTAAATATGTGCTATTGCAGTTGTATAATATGTAATCTATTGAACGTATGTATATGATTTATATGTCGAATTGATTTTTTTTTCTTTTTCTTTTCAGTTTGACGCTATATTCCGCATATAGGCAGATGGAAACTAGTTTTAGTACACTAAATTTCCGACTTTCCACCGAATTTCCGAGGCCTTGCGTGTTGAGTGGTGGAACTCAACGACATGTTGTGCTTTGTTACTAAAGCCAAGAAATAACAATATTAATAAATAATAATTCATTAAACTGAGTGGGAATCGAACTCAATTAAAATTATATTGAAACACAAATTTTAAATTCATATCTACAATCGAAATGTGAAATAAATAAAAATAGTACAGTCAATACGACACCTCCCCATGATTACAGACTGCTTGGCTGCAGCTCTTGCACTGATTGCATCGTTCATAAACATAGCTTTTACTACAACTATCTGTTTCTCACAGCTAATGTACAGTACGGTCAACAAGTTATGGCCACTGAAAGTTAAGTTTTCTGAACTTTTGCGCAATATTTTTTATTTAAAAATAAGTATATATACTACTATATTTTTTTTTATATTTTAAAAGTGCTTTTTTACACTTAGGAATAATCTATTTTATATAGATACTATCTTTTACTATTAAAATGGATTAAACTAAAAAGATACTACTTACTTACTACTTTAAATTATACGGAATTATTTAATAAAATCAAATTAATTTATATTGTTCGGAATAACGAAACGAAAACTCGGTCCTTTTATTCAAATTTAAAATATTCATTATTCAAATAGACTTACAATTCTTATGAATTGTCGAATAAACGTAAAGCTACCACCGGTTAGAAGGTAGTTCTGCTGAGAAGAGCCAGCAAGAAACTCAACAGTTGCTCTTTTCAATGACAATGGTATAATTTAATTAAATTATTAAATATATATCAAAAGAAAACCTTTAATAACTTATAATTTAGAAATAACGGTTCTTAATAATGTTTCGGTAACACAAAATTGCATATTCTTTTTTCTTTTCAGGTGTTATATAAATAACTTTAAAAAAGTTTTAAAGTGATATAGTGAATCTTGATTCTTATTAGTCTCAACATAATCTCCTTTGAAGGTTCTAAAAAGATATGTTGTGCTTTTTGTACATCTTTACTGTGTGTAAGTGTTATTAGGCCACTCGTGGCGCAGGGGCTGTGTACACGACTGGTTGTGGGTCCATTCCCACTCCAGGAAATATAATATTGATTTAAATGTATATTTTAATTTCTTCTTTCTGGTGTCTATTTAAAACAAGTAAAAGAAATGATTGTAATTAAAAACAAATCACAAATATAAATAGAATTTAAACATCACAATACGACGTATAGAGAAAAACAAATACAAAAAGAGTTATAAACATCACTGTCCGTTCAAGAGTTCCAGCAGAAAAAAAAAACCCAATAAATCCGATCATCGTCTTAATGCAGCATTCAATAAAGAAATTATAGCGTTAGGCTTTGTTGTTAAGCGTTATTTTCTTTACAACATTTATAAAATATATTTTTACAATTTTATGCAGTGTTTGAAATTTTTTCATTGTGTAAATTCCATTAAAAAAATCCAAATGTTACGTAGTTGCTTATACAAGTTTTATTTTAAAAAATATGTATCATATATTTTATAACTTTACATGCCTTTTGATTCAGTATAGCTTCCTTGTTGTGTAATTGCGCCAGATGATCATCATTGCAATGTCGCTTGTGTCGGTTCGCGTGGCTCTGTCTATCTAAAAAAAATCAGCTTCACACTGTATCCCACACACAGCAGGGTAGGCAGAGGGAACCTAGTGTTAAGACACTTCGTTCCCCACTTTCCGCCGAATTTTGGAGGCATTGCATGTTGAGTGGCGGAACTCTACGTCACTCTTTGCCACGGCACCAGAGCAACGAAATGGAAATAATATATAATATAATATAATAATTATAATATTTATTAAATTAATTACAAATTATACAAACAAATATATTAAATACAAATTTAATAAACATTTCATTTGCTCGAGTGGGGATTGAACCCATAACCGTCGCGTTACAGTCACGCCCTTGTGCCCCTGGACCCCGACGGCTTCAATCTATCTGTAAATGTATTATTGCATTAAATAATACTCACAGAATATATCTTTAAACTATAAGGTCTTTAAATTTAAATACCATAATAATAATAGTCTTGACTGACTTAGAATGTTACATCTTTAAAGCATTTGGCAATATGAGGTAGTTTGGAGTTTAGTCAATTCTGTTATTACATTATTAAATATTTTAATTGAGCATTGTTTTGCTTTGCGCTTTGTCTCTAGATGGTGCCAGAGAAAGCCACACGCTACGGTCTCTACACACCTCTTTTGGCTCGTCCACTATCATCAACCTCTTTATACTTCTGGAGGTCCTCATGCTTTTAACGTGACCTTCCTCGAGTATCATCGATACTGTGTTTTCAAAGATCAACCAAGATCTCCCATTGCTTCTCCTTCCACTCCCACTTGCTTCATAAATCTTTTTTGCAATTCTTCTATCACTCATGGCTCTCGACGAGCCCAAACCATCAGTGTCCTAGGAATGCGTTCGTCATTGTGTACGGCCAATATTATCAATGCACCTAAGACAACGTTAACTCTATTACAAATAAAAAAAAATCAGCTTCACGCTGTATCCCGCACACAGCAGGGTAGGCAGAGGGAACCTAGTGTTAAGACACTCTGTTCCCCACTTTCTGCCGAATTCTGGAGGCATTGCGTGTTGAGTGGCAAAACTCAACGCCGCTCTACTCTATTACATTCATTTCATTTCGTATCTTTTATCTCTACTAAACATATTTCCTAAATCGTTCACTTGTTCCAATTACATATCTTTTAATTCACACTGTTCTTGTATTCCGTCCTGTATTCATTCCTTTTAAATACTACTTTTGTTTTATTTGACTAAAGCTTAAAAAATATATATACACGTATATATACCGACCTTAATATTTTCTTTTTCTGTTTTGATATATTCCTATAGTGCGTTTAAAAAGTGCTATTTATTTTAAATATCAAAAATATAAGTCCTAAAATAAAATCCCAGGCTATTGGTTTGAAAGGCAATAGAAACGGAGAAAAGAATTTTGATGTGATAAAAATGGTTGCCGAAACACAAATGTAACCGTAGACATTATGGGAGCTGCTACAAAATCTGCTAAATTAAGTCTCTGAGGTCTCATAAAAATCACCGTTTCTAGAAAAATAAATTGTGCAATAATAATAATAATAATAATTTGTGAATGAATCAGATCAGGAATATTCCCACTCGAGAAAATGAAATATTTATATAAATTTATTTTTTATACGCGGCGTAGGTTCCTAGGTTCCCTCTGCGTTCCCTGCTATGTGTAGGATATAGTGTGAAGCTATTTTTCATTCGCTGTTGTTTGAAGGTGTAAATAGAATTTATTAATATAGCTTCCTAGAACCTAAAAAAATCCAGTCGTGGCGCAGGGGTACGAGACGAATTCGAATAAGTAAGAATAAGAATATAGAAAATAAACATTTTTTTATTACAAAACTGTTATCAAAGCAAATTGAAAGTATTGATTGATACATACTTTTTAGAAATATACTTTTTAGAAAAAGTAAAAAAAATGAACATAGCAGGATTTGAATCCGCGCCTCTTGGAAATCATCCAAGTGTTGTACTTCAAATACTTTAAAATTGTTAAAAGTATTGATATAATTTTCCTGTCGTACTACAACTGCATCAATTTCTAAGTAAGCCTTTTGATAAATAATAGGGTTCGTTAGCTAATGACAGAGGCGGTAAGCTTTGTTTAGCATATTTATACTAGCACTAATTTATGGTTGTTAACTAAGCAAATAAACTATACTTTTCTTTTGATGACAGCACTTTCATAAAATATGTATATAGGTAAAGATTGAATGTGATAGTTCATGTTCTCTATATTTTTTAAAGCATATTTTATGTTCCGTGCCATAAAAGAAAAAACGGAACTCTTATAGGACTACCATGTTGTCCATCTGTTTATTTGCTAAGGCGGTTTATCTCAGAATTACGCGGAGTCAAGTCCACAATCCCTCGGAGCACTTGGAGCATAGAAAAATTAACCTTTTAAGTCAATACGATACGAGCGTTTATGCATCGTTTTTGCCGCATTTTGTATGACTTTCATTTAAAACCTGTAGGATATTTCGTGTTGACATTTGGTAAGAAGTGAGAGCTTGCAGTACAAATAAAGAAAGAAATACGAAAAATGGCCTATTACTGATAAAAATGTGTGCATATGACCACAAACTTAAGCTTAGCAACTTTTATACGAGTACTTCCAGTCGACCTCCAATCTCGAAATTGATACGGAGCCCTCGAAATTAAGAGAGACCAACTCGCACTTAACCGGTTTTTTATATATCCGGTCAAGTGCATTTTTTTTTTCTTTAAACATATAATTAACTAGCGGACCCTAGCGGCTTCATCCGCTTGAATTATATATCAGTCGTGGAGCAGCGGCACAACGAATGACTGTAAAACCGACTGGTTGTGGGTTCGATCCCCTCTCCAGGAGATGAAATATTTACTTAAATTTATATTTCCATTTCTTCACTCTGGTGTCAAGGCAAAGCGCGGTGAGTTCTGCCACTTAACACGCAATGCCTCCAGAATTCGAAAGTGAGTTCAGAAAGTGGGGAACGGAGTGTCTTATACTAGGTTCCCTCTATCTACCCTGCTGTGTGCGGGATACAACGTGAAGCTGATTTTATATGAAGATATAAGGTAAGACGCTTAGGTACAATATATCAAAACCTCTAAACGCTATTAAATGTGTTTAGACATTTTCGTAAGGTCTCTCCTCCTCTCCTTAAATTGGAATTTAGTCGTATTAATTGAACTACTGTTTCTAATTTGGTTAAAGTTATCGACATTTATTGAAATCAGGTAATCAATTTAGAGCAGTGATTCTCAACCTTTTTTTTGTTGCGGCACATATTAAACGATTTCAAAATTTGGCGGCACACAAAGAAAAAGATAAAAATTATTTACTAACACACTGCATAAATAGTTTATGACAAAAATTTTAAATATACGAATTATTTTTTTTGTTAAATGATAAAATTTTATTATATTAACATTATTATATGTTTGCAAAATGTGGCGGCAAAGTTTGGAATTTGGCGGCACACAAAAGTGGCGCGGCACAGTGGTTGAGAATCACAGATGTAGAGATTGTTGTAAATCATAGATCTAAAAAAAGGAGAAAATAAAAACAATAAATTTATATTTTTATTGTGTATTCTGTGCTTAATCTATAATAATAATGTGAACAATATGAAAGTACATCAAAAGCTTTATAAAGTATCAATTTTGAGCTTAATTTATTTAAAAAGAAATTAAAATTGCTGCTATTTTTGTATGTACACTACAGTCGTGGAAATATTTAAGAATTGATTACATTTATTGAAAACGCCGCCAGTAAGAGTTTTCTAGTATCAATAAAACAATAGACAAAACTGTTCCAAAAACTAATATTAGTAATGCAGGGTAGAAGTCTCTCATATACACCGAATCAAAATTCCCACCACCGGAAATGCAAGATGGCTTCCTTCCAAATAATAAACGACTTTCTCGAGAGTTTATTCCGTGCTCTACATTTCTTACTAACCTGAAATCAATTTTTAAATTATCTTTATTTAATGTATATTTGTATAAAATAAATTTTTTTTTTTTATAAAAGTAGTCAAATGGAAAAATTAAAATTTAAATAAAATAAATCCGTTTCATGCTGTATCCCGTACAGAGCACGGTAAGCAGATGGTTAGACACCCCGGTTAGGTGTTAAGACACTCCGTTCTCCATTTTTTGTCGAATTCTGGAGGCATTGCGTGCTAAGTGTCGAAACTGAACGTCGCGTTTCGCTTTAAGACAAGAGCAAAGAAATGAAAATATAAATTTAAATAAATATTTCATTCTCGAATGGGGATCGAACCCACGAGCAGTCGCGTTTACATCCACACACTTGTTCTCCGGCACCACGACTGATCTTTTAAAACTTAGATATTTACAAAGCATGGCAAAGGTTCCGCAAATCAAATAAAATCATATAAAATTATTTTATTTTAATTGCGAACATAAACAGTACTTGGAAATTACATTTTCAAGCGCGTAATAATAATAAAATAATCTAGTAAAAAAGTTATAGTTTATAAGTTTTTCTTGTAATTTAGTCTGTTTATTTATACATATTATTAAATAATGAAACGCTTAACCCAAGTTTATATATTTCTTTGAAAGGCGAGTTTTTACGACACGTCTGCCACAATGTAATTTGGTCCAAATACTCTATCTCTTGTAAGCCACATTTTTCATGTTCTAGAAAATATTTTTCCAAAAATATGTAACCGCTTCCCAGAAACATGTTAAAAGCGAAGGGTCTCTGCAATATTATGAAATATTTTAAAATAACTATTACATAAATTGTAGAATTATCAGTTAGAATAATCTCTACATACTTTTCCTATTTTAATATTATTCACCAAAGAAATTTAATGAAATTTTGTGAGAAAAATTGTTAATTTAGATGTTTGTAAAAACATAATATATAAATGTTATTATACAGCACTATGCAACATAACTTAAATAAATTATTTTTTAACCAAAAAAAAACCGACTAATAAACTACAATAAACTAAAAAGTAAAAAATAAATTTACTTAACATAAAGTGAAACGTATTTTGATTTTGTTAAGCAAAAATAATTAAAAAGATATTTTATAATTTTGAAGTCGGTGTCAACCTAATGCTACAACAACCTTACTACAATATCGAATTACTAAGCCTGTTTGTTTTACTTGGCACCGACTTCAAAATTATAAAAAAATATAAAAAGTTCAGAGGTAACAAACATAAAAAATACAGTCTAATTGATAACCTCCTTTTCTTAAAGAAATCGGTTAAAAAATACATCATAATATGATTAGGAGAGATTTTTTTTACGCTTTTTACCTTTTGTATTCTAAGTACGCCTTCGTTTAAAGTCATGAAATTCGATTTAGATCCACGAGGTGCTATTTTCTTTTCATATATAGCCTTTTTAACTGGATCAGTTGCAGTCTGCAAGTGAAAATATATTAGGATGTTTCTTTTTCTTGCCTCGGCACAAAATATTAAATATCTAATTTCCTCGACTTGGAATCAAACCCACAACCTGTCGCTTTCACAGTCACACGCTTGTGCCCCTGCGCCATAATTAACTTCAAATAAATTTATGAATATAATATTAAATTTCTTACCGAGAAAAAAAATCGATTATACGGAGTATCTTCAACACCCAGCTCTAGATTAGAGTTCAACAAATCTGATAAGGTTTTAATCTGATTCGAACTCGATTGTAGTAAAGCTACAATATTCGCTGAATATGACGTGTAAAAAAACAAAAACACGAAAAGTGTCAAGAACATCACTACTCGTCCGAGAGTTCCTGCAAAATGGAGTTGAGGATTAAATTGAAAATGACCATCGCAGAGCAGTGCAATTCGTAAACATTGCATTTAATTTATTTTCAAAATTTTCAGATAACATAAATTTAAAATTACAGTTAATGATTAAATATTAACTTTCTTAAGCTTTGTCATTCAATAAGCAAAAAATTACAACTTTAAAACAAACTTAACTAAACCTTAAAAAAGTGAATATAAAAGTATTAGAAAATGGCCCACTCTATCTCTTGTTAGTCTATCTATCTATCAATCACTCTGTATGTAATTGATATATCAATAAAATAAATTAAATATGGAATATATAAAAATTAAAATAAATAACATTGTAAATAAAATCTTGATTACCTATTTAATAATTTATAAAAAATTATGTAAAATAAAAATTATATTTATACCTGTATAAAAAAAACTACAGAAGTTTCAAATGGAGTTGGAGAATCAAATAAAACTGAGGGCGAAAACATTCATAATTTATTTATTTATTTCGTGAACAAAAATTGATAAATAATTATAATATTTAAGAGTTATTTAAGTTAGTGGCTGTTATTATTGTATTTAATTAAAAAAAATATAGCAAAAATAAATAAAAAATATCAATTTCATAACATTATTTCTATAGTATTTGAAAATATCTGAACTTATGTGTTTATATACCTTTTAACTCTGTATAACTTCCTTGTTGAGTAACTGCGCCAATGACCATCATAACAGTTTCACTTAAGGCAGGTCGTAAAATATATCTATCTAGCTGTTAATATATAATAATATCTCTATATGAATTATTATTAAGCACAAAATTATTATAAAAAAATATATATTCTATTTTTTACAATATTTGAGGCCATTTGAGGCCAGTCGAGGCGCAAGGGCACATCATATGACCGTAAACGCGACAGGTTCTGGGTTTGATTCTCACTTAACGATATGATTTTTTTTAATATTTTCATTTTCTTCCCTCTGTTATCGAGGCGAAGCGCGGCATTGAGTTCCGCCACTCAACAAGCAATACCTCCAGAATTCGGGGGAAAGTGGGGAGCGGAGTGTCTTAACACTAGACTTCTACTGCTTCCCCGGCTAAGAAAGAGCTAAGAAAGAAGAAATCTACATATATAAAAACAAATGTGAATAAGTTACAGAACTATAAAATTTGTGTGATTTATACCTGATCTTTATTTTCCATCTTGGCACCTTCCCATAGCGCGTTAATGTACGTAATAACAAATATTAGGAGCAAGAGTCCCAAAAGGCAACACCAGACCATCGGCGTGAAAGGCATGATAAATAAATTATTATCATATGTTAAAGGTGGTTTCCGGAACACGAATTTGACTCTGGGTATTGAAGGAACTGATAGGCACTCTAATAATTCTATCCTTTCGCGTGTCATAAATATAACAGTTCCTTTTGAACAAAAATATAATTTTGTCAATGAGTATGAAATATAAATTTAATATTATTTGGTATATTTTCAGGCCGTCGCGGTAGTCGCAAAAGTGTGGGACTGTACGCGACAGGTTGTAGGTTCGATCCCCACTCGAGGGAATGATTTTTTATTTATTTACATTTTCATTTGTTTCGCTCTGCTAACAACACTAAGCGCTCAACGCTGCGGAACTCAACTTCAGAACTCAAGTTCCACCACTCACCCCGCAATGCCTCAAAAATACAATGGAAAATGAGGAGATAGAGTATCTTAACATTAGGTTCCCTCTGCCTACTCTGCTATATGAGGGATACAGAGTGAAACTCAAAAAAAAAGGTTGTTCTACATACCTCCTATTTCAGTTTTTCCACTATTCAAATCCCCAAGCATACCATTAACAGTACCATTGGCAAGGTATCCCCAGGTGTTAGTGAAAACCAATACAGGTGTGGCGTTCATAAACTGATACAAAGGCATGAGCTGTCTAAAGCCTGCTTTGGATACTAAGTCTATGTGGGGATCTCTGTAAGCAATGCGAAAAGTAAATAAATACTTTCTTTTTCAATTATTAGCTTATTTAGCTGTATGCACCATCCTATTTATATTTAGGCTGTGTTCACCGAGTGTAAAGACATTCCGTTCACGCATTACATGGGGAGTTACGCGAAGAGTTGCGGAGCTCAACGCCGCGCTTTCTCTTGTTACCAGAGCGAGGGAATATTTATTTGTAATTTCATAAAAAATGACGATGAATGAATTATATTTAAATAATAGTTTTAGTCATAACTTTATAGATGGAAAAATTTACTTGAGACTAAATAAATTATTTTTAGTATTATTGTTGGTGATAACTATAGACGCCGTTACAACTAAATGTTCTAGATTTCTTCGTCTAATTGACAATCCAGATGATATATCCATAGTATTGTTTAAACGATGTTCAAGAGTCCAAGTGCCGAAACTTTCTATTTTCCAGTCGCTGTTGTTCGACTGTAGTTTGTAAGCTGCAAATAGAAAATGCAATTTATCTTTACAATTTCTCAGAATACAGCAAGCTTAAATAATAATTTAATTAATAAAAAAATAATAATAATATAAAAATAAAATAAAAATATATAAAAAAAAATAATTAAATTACATGTACTTATTTAAAAAAACCTGGTTCTGGACCTGGTCGGTTTCCAGGAGGCACGGGATCGAGTCCCGCTACGTTCGAATATTTATACGTTTTCTAAATAAGTATTTTTCTTTCCTAAGTGTGGAATAACACTTTAAAAATGTAAAAAAATAAATTAGATGTTTTGTTTTTATTTCAACCGTTTCTTCAATATTACCTCACTTCATATTGACAGATAGAAAAATTGTTATAAATAATTATAACAACGGCTTACTGTTGTCTCTTTTTTGCTTATTTAAAAATATTGTGTTTTATTTGACGGAATCAAACGACATACAACTCTTAAGAGAGTAACAAAAACTGGAGTAACAAAAACGAACGAAATATATGTAATATATATTTTATTCTGATTTCAAATAAGTACATAGATCTTCATCACTTCCCTATAACCCTTGCTTAATAGCAAATACTAGATATTTACAATACAAATATAGTTCTCTAGTAGTGACTGTAATTTTTCACAATAATTAACAGGAAAAAATATGTAATTAAATTCAATATTTTTTACATCATGGCCAGTTGTGGCGCAGGGGCACAAGCGTGTTACTGTAAACGCGACAGGTTGTGGATTCGATTTTCACTCGAGTAAATCAGATATTCCATATTTTCATTTTATTCTCTTTGGTGAAGGTAAAGCGTGCCGTTGAGTGCTGCTCTCAACACGCAATGCCATCAGAATTCAGCAGGAAATGGGTAGCGGGTGGCGGAGTGTCGAAGCTAAAAAAAATATATACAAAATTGACTTACGCAAGTATAAAGAAAATTTGTCACCCATATTTTCAGCTATTAGTACCTCACTATCGATAAGTAGATGAAAGTCTTTGAAATCTTTCAGTATGTTTTTATTAATGTCACTTGATTTTGTCATTATTATCCAGCGATAAGGACTTCGAAATCTCTTTGTCATATTTGCCTAAGAATATTAATAAATTATATTAATACAAGGATGTAAGACTGCAGAATTTGTATTTTCAGAGTTTCGTACCTTTTAAGGAAAAATTATTATATAATCACTTTGTTGTCCATATGTGTCTGAATGTTTGTCTGTCAAGAGCCTTTATCTCAGGAACGCATAGAGATATAGAGTTGAAATTCAAACCATAAATTTTGATTCCAATTCCATTTTTTAAACGCCAAAAATTTGGTATTAAAAAAGCCCTTAGTTCAAGTGAGTTATCAGATAAAAAAGCTCTGTCTAAGCTAAGCTTAAATTTCAGAAAAAGCTCGAGACCTCTAATTTTTGTATGAAACCGTGGGTGGGCCAGCCCGACTGGTCGGTTTTTTATATTAGCTCTAATTACGAACGTAATGTTTATACTTGTATGATATACAAACACTTGTTGAATTTATATTGTAATACGTTTATACAGAAATCGAAACTGAAATACTTCAAAATAATCTTCAAATTAAACTTACTTTTACCAAAAACTGCCAGTTATCAGAACAATTAGTGTCTGCAACAATGATAGTGTCGTGTGCCTCAAGATTATTAGGGATTTGGTCGACAGCTTGAATGAATTGAATTTGTTTTGGAGGATCCATGCCGTTTAGTTCGGTGATAAAACTTTTTTTGGTTGCTATGAAATCAAAGCAAATATTTTACTACACAAATTTAATATACAAATCCAATAAATATATGTCAATAATTAATAATTGTATGTTATGTTATTTTTTTTACGTTGTGGCACAGGGGCACAAGCGTGCGTCTGCAAACGCATCAAGTTGTGGGTTCGATTCTTACTTGAGGAAACGGAATATTTAATATTTTCATTTCATCCCTCTGGTGCCGAGGCAAAGCACGACATTGAGTTCCGCCACTCAACACTCAATGCTTCCAGATTATGACGGAACATATGGAACGGAGTGACTTAACACGAGGTTCCCTCTGCCTACGTTGCTGTGTGCGGGATACTGAAACTGGTGGTGAAACTGGACTGTTGAAAGAAACACATCAAAAAATATCTTACGATGCGGCCAGCAAGCGCGCACTAATACACGGGATGGTCTATTATAAAATGTCAGAATATCAGATATCATCTTAACTTCACTACTAAGTGCTAGAACGACTCTATTCAAAAATATTATTATTAATATAAAATAAAAAATAATTTTAACGTAACGAAAACCATACATGTTTGTTGCCAACATTTATAAATGTTACTATAAATCTTTAGTTCCGAGTTCTATTTAATTATACATTTGTTAATAGAAGCCTTGTAGTGAAAACTACTTGTTATGCATGCAGTGGCTAATCATATAGGCTTTGTCTAACCAATTAATATAGTTACCTCTATAATTTATATAGGTAACTGTTAGGTTGGTAACCTTTTGTAACATTGGTTTAATATAAAAAAAAAATCAGATACCTGGGGTACTTCGTTATTTGGAAAAAAATGCGAAATATTGATTAACTGCTTATCAAAGGAAACATAATATATTAAAATTAAATATTTAGATATAGAACATACATAAGTAATTTTAAGAGAATAAATTTATAACTGACGTTTTATAAAAATACTGTTTACCACTAGAAATGCGCTCAGGATTGAGTCAGCCACCTTCTTATTCCATAAACCAGAGTCAACTATAGGACGAGTATAGGACGAATCAAACTGGGTCCTCTATAGGACGAATCAAACTGGGTCCTCTATAGGACGAATCAAACTGGGATAAGCTTTATGGTTTCTGCCTTATCCAGATCCAATCACCACGTCAGCTTACCGTATTATTTTATAGTCTACTCCATATAATTGTCTAGCTTAAGTCAATTTAAATATAAATCAAGTCTAATGTGTTAAAAATAATATATGAATTATTACTGAATAACTATCTCTTAATTCTATTTTTAATTTATTCACACTTGTACTAAGGTAAAAATCGGGGTGTTGAGTTTCTCAGTTTTCTTTTGAAAATTCGGCGGAAAGTGATTAATTGATTATGTTCAAATATATAAGAATTTATATAACTTTTAACTGAATTCATTATACAACAGGTGCAAACAAAGACAATTTTCAATATAATATTTGGATATTTGGTAGTGTTCGTTGATACATGAAGCATATTTACCATTTGTTTGAAAGAAATTTTACTGATATCTTGCCAGATATAGACTACATAAAGAGGGTTTTTGTCAGCACCACTTTAAATGAAACCACAGTTTTAACTACTTTATAAAAGCCTAATACAATGTTTTTTTTTCACAAAAATGAAAACGTCATTTTTTCAAACAAATTAAATAATAAAATTATCGTTGAAAATATTTATAGATGTAGGATTTTTTTTCATGATAGTAGCATTATAGTATAGATATACTGTTGAGATATCTTGATTAATTTCTTTAGATATGGGTTTAAAATATTTTGCTCTATATGCCATAAAAGGAGTGCTGACGCTTCCACTCTGTATTAGTTGTTCTGAACATTACTAGTCACTCATATTCATCTAAATCCGTTCAGTAGTTTTTGCGTAAAAGTGAAACAAACATCCATTCTCATAACCTTTTTCATTTATAATATCAGTAGGATTGTATTGACAAAAGGAACAATTAGTGGCCTTGCAGTTGCTTAGTAGATAGTTATTTATTTAATTAAAACAAATGTGTATATAGAACAATGAAAATTTAAACAAAGAATATTTTAATATATAGATTATTTAACAAGTACTTATATGTTTAGTATGTAACAGTATATTTAATCATTGTGGTGTTTACTCGCTCTGATAGATAAAGTGCGGCGTTAACTTCCGCACACTTGAGCTTGGGCTTACATTATCCCAAATTTGGGTTTATTATTATTATTATTACAGTTTAGATGTGTTTTTGATGTTATAAGCTGTACTAAGATTAAATGTTTATTTTAATATTGTTCTAAAATTCTTATTTCACTATTTTATTAATATTAATTCTCTCTAATAATAGAACTGATAACAATTTTAAGATATGGTTTCCACTGAACGATTATCTTTTGTTGATACGTTTACTTAAGATCTTACTTCGTGTAGAAATCTATGAATATATGCTGTATAATTAATTACTTCCGTGTATATAGTTACGCTATCAGTGGTCACCTAACTAGATAAGCTGGGAAGCAACTATTATCGATATGCAATAGAACTAAATATCCACATTATTTATAAGTAAAATCTATCATTTAGCAAATTTAAAAAATATAATTAGAAATAAATAATAACACTAGGTTCACAGGTTCCCTCTGCCTACCTAGCTATGTGCGGGATACAGTGTGATTTAAATAAATAACTCAAAGTCAAAACTACTTTATCTCATTTTTTTACATTAAATAATTACATTTACATTTTTATACAAATTACATTTTTAAATTCTAAAAAGAAATATGAAAATAATTATTTAATTTTACTAATTATTTTCTCTCGTCTATGGTACAAAATCTCTATAACGCCAACCATAGCTGCTAGTAGGGCTCCATATGTGAGAATCAATAAAGCTGGATAACAATCCACCATGCTGACTGAGATGAAGTTAGCCTGTCTCCCGGAACATTTGGGCCGCTTTTCGTATAGCAGATGGTTTTCACGTTGCTGCAAGCCGTGCTCTTGGAGACGTTTCGTTCTTAATGTAAATAAATTATAAAGATATATTATACTATCAATTACCTTTGTTTGGGGATAAATGCTTTCTTTTGCTTGTTTTTAATCACAGGATCATGTAAAAAAATTTAACTTCATCTTTATTAAGTTATAAGTTGTTCATAAAGTGTCATGGATTTTTTCAGCTTCACGCTGTATCCCGCATATTGCAGGGTAAGCAGAAAGAATCTGGTGCTCACTACGGTGCTAGTTGTTTTAGTATCGGAGCGAAGAAATATCTTAATAAAAAAATCATTTCCCGGAGTGGGAATCGAACCCATAACCGTCGCGTTACAATCACACGGTTACCTGCGCCACGACAGCCTCAACTCAAGTGTCATGCAAGAGCTTTTTTCCATTCACTTTCTTACCCTATTTTAAACATTTCCATAAATTGCGTATTTTTCTGAACTGCCAGCCACGGATCTATCACTCTGAGATATTGTATTTCTTTTAGGCCACATTTTTCTCCCTCTTCAAAATATTTTCCAACAAACTTGTAACCAACGCCAGTTTCCATGTGGAAAGCAAATAATCCCTAAAATAAGTCAATTCGTAGAGACTTCTAGGACTTGGATTGAGAATTTTCCAGAGAAATGTCGAGTAATATACTTTAAGCTGGCCTCAGTGTTGGAAAAACTTTTGAAAGATTCTAGAATATTGCCATCTTACTAGAGTTACATGTTTATATGGTATAAAAATAACTATAGTACGTAGTACGTAGAATACACAAAACATAAAGCAATGCTTCAAAACTTGAAAGTCTGTATTTAATGTAAAAATCGACTTAAGCCACACAAGCATTTGTTTTTTAATTGAATCAAGTAAAGCTAAGATTGTAAGAAGGTCATGCTGTGTGAAACCACTACATGTTCAACTGCATTGGAATTCAACAACCGTAAATATTTTACATTTAAGGAAATCACATGCATCCTAAGGAAGCATTTATCCTTAAAGATTTATTGACTTTATCGAATAACTAGATTGTTCTACCGAAAAGTCTAGGCAGATTTTGTTAAGTTTTAAATTTTTTGCTAGGATCGGATACGAATAACGTTAAGGATACTGATTGGGGAAAAACTAAATGTAAATAAATTATTCTTAATTGCTTCCTTTAGGACTGCTAGGTTATATCCCACTAGGAAACTTAAATGACATAAGGAACTTTGATTATATAGCAATCTATATAAATTATATATAAAAATACTTATATCATTACTTCTATTGTTTTACCTTTCGCATCTCTTTGACTCCATCTTCCATACTCATGAAGTGTGGTGTAGTGCCCGGTGGTGCTACTTTAGTTTCATATATAGCCCGACGTATAGGTTCCATTTCAGTCTAAAATGATATCTTAAAATATTAAATATTTTGTTATATTTGAAGTAAGCTTACCCTTTGAATAGTCAGTATCAAGTCAATATTGAAGACTATTTGCTTAATGCTGATAATAATTGTAGATTTCACATAAATCTACCTGTTTTCCTTGATAAAAATAAATACGAGTCACTAAAATATAATTGTATGCTCCGAGAAGTGTTTGATGATACAAGGATAATAAATTTACGTCTTTTTTATATTTTAACTTATTAAACGTGATGATTGAGGGGTTTCCATTTACAGGAAAGAATTATGTTCATTACGCGCTCTGGTAAAACGAAATTCCATATATAATTTCGCCACTTCTCTAAAACGATGTGACTCAAATTCCAACGAAAACTGAAAAGTCAAAGAGTGAAAGGATCGATAATATGTAATTACCGTAAAGTAATATTTATTAAACACAGTATCGTGAACGCCAAACTTCATCCTTGATCGTAGCAAATCTTCCAATGTCCTAATTTGGGACGAACTTGATTGCAATAAAGCTACAATATTGGCAGAATACGACGTGTACAGGAATGTTAGAGACACGAATAATAGTAGTAACACCATTCGACCTAGGGAGCCTAAACAAAGTAGAGGATTACTTAAAGATATGTTCACAAAAGTAGGCATAACTTTTAGTTCATCATGTATTTTTTCTTATCAAAAATCTTAATTATAGAAATCAATATATTGAATTCCGAACCACTAATATTATGTTTTAAAAATAAAAATATTAGTTATGCTAGTTAGTCAGAATACTATTTACAAATGACATGATGTCATTGTAAAAAATAAACACATGGCGTTTTGCATATTTATTTTAAATTGATTATTGTAGGTATATGATGCTGTTTTCGTACCTTTAAGTTCAACAACGCTTCCTTGTTGACATGTACATCCGAAAATAAATAAGGCAATGTCAACTAAATTTGGACGTAAGATTCCTGGACTTTCCAAGCGCTGTAAAGTATTATGTTTTATATATATATTTTTTATGAATATTTGGTGGGAGAATCTCAAGTGGTGCTATAACTGAACAGATCAGAGTATAATGGGGAAGGGATGTATGAGCGATCAGTGATTATAATTATATACGTACATTTCTCGAAGATGATTTCTTTTTCCACTCCCAGACCGTCACAGCACAAATAACTAAATAGAGTAAACATATCAAGGCAATAGATCCAATCCATAAAGAATATTTAAATGATAATAAAAATAAATTATTTTCATATGAAAGTTTTGGCTGTTGAAAGACGAACTTAGAGCGAGTTGGTGTTGGACTTGATATATATTCAATTACTGACATTCTTTCAGATGTGAAAAACATGGGTGATCCTAAAAAAATATTGAGTCTTTCAATGACTATAAAAACCTTATTATAAATTGTTCTTTTTGTAATAAAATCTACGACTATAATTGTAATAAAATTGTAAAGAATCGATATCTGTGCATGGAAGATATATAATAAAAATGTTATTGGCATTTAATAACGTAATAGAGTCAAAAACTATTTGTCTGTGCGTTTGGTTACGTTAAGGTCTCGAACTTTTTCTTAAATTCAGGCTTAGCTTAGCCTATAGCAGAGCCTTTTCATCTGATACCTCACTTGTTCAAGTAAGGTATCGCGGTATAGCGGTTTTAATACCAAGTTTTGCCCCCCTTTTGAGGCTATTATTTTTAGGTTTTTACAAATGTATAGTTTTTAGATTTTGTCCTGAACTAGTACTGTAAATGCTAGCTGCCAAATTTCATAATTCTAGGTCAACCGGAAGTTCTCTTTGAATTTTGATTCCCTTGATAGTGTCGAACTAAAGTAACCTTAGAACTAAAGTAATCCAGATTAACAATTATGTAGTTCAAACGGGCGAAGCTGCTAGCAAGTCACTAGTGATTTAATAAATTGCATTATTACCTGTGTTGTACCTACTTAATAAAGGAAAGAGGAAATATATACACTCAAAATAAACTACATACATAAAATTTTATAACTTAATAAATATTATATGTTCAAATTGCCATATTTTAATTTACCTCCTATATCCACTTCTTGCCTTACCAAATACCCAGTCATGCCGTTCCACGTGTCTTTATGACGGTAGCCCCAGGTTTCCGTAAATACGTATCTTCTGCTTGCGTTTAGAAAATCCAATAGTTGATTGGTTGTTGGGAAATTGACTTTTGTTATAGTGTCGATGTGGTCGTTTCTAAAATATATATTGAACTAATTTTAAGTAATCTAGGCTTTGTTTATAATAACTCCAAAACTAGATTTTGTATATAATATTTTTTTATTCAATAAATTAGTGTATATATGTGTATCTACAATTCTGCACCCAATTATTAAAACTAAAATTTAATAATTTCTGCAGAATTCTTATAATTTTGTAGTGCTTCACTTTTTCTATGTAACTTTTAGAATCAATGAAAATTAAACCATATTTATTAATTTAGTAGATTTTGTTTTTTTTTTATCAAAGGAAATGGAATTATAAAATCGTTGCTATTTCACAAGAATATAAAAAATCTTATCAATTATTTCATTTCCATTTAGGCTTTAAATATATTTCTTCTCAATTTTGTTAGTAATATCAAGAATTCTTACACTCCATCTGTCAAGTGGTTAATACTATCGTTGTCGGTCAGGACATAGCAAATTTTTAGTTCGTAATTATGTAAATTAAGTCGTCTAATAGCAGTGGCTTCGTTTTGGATAGATTTTTTTTCCATTCCATTTGTAATATTCCATTTTTCATATAGCTCTGTTTCCCAATGACTCTCAGAACTTCTTTTGAAAACTAAATTAATAAATACACAGTTAAATATTTTTTTTCAGCTTGACGCTGTATCCCGCTTGTGGTAAAATAGGCAGAGGGAGTCTAATGTTAAGACACTCCTCACTTTCACCGAATTCTAGAGATATTACGAGTTGAGTGGTGGGGAATCGAACCCACAACCTGCACAACAGTCACACGCTTGGGACACTGCACCACGACGTGCCCCTACAGGTAAATAATTGAATTGCGAATGTAACTTATATAAATTATTTTTAATTATTATAATTAATCATAGCGTCAGTCGTGACGCAGAAGCAAAAGCAATGTAATGCAACAGCACAAGCTCCCAGAATTCGTGAGAAAGTGGGAAAAGGAAGTTTTAATGGAAATGGAGTGTCTTAACACTAAATTTTTAGGATCCCTCTGCCTACCCTGCTATGTGCGGGATACAGCATGAAACTAAAAAAAATCTGCGTATAAAACTTTTGAGGCCAGTTGTGGCGCAATGGCACAAAGTGTGACTGTAAAACCGACTGGTTGTGGGTTCGATCCCCACTCGAGGAGAGGAAATATTTACTTAAACTTATATTTCCATTTCTTCGCTCTGGTGTCGAGGACAAGCGCGGCGTTGAGTTCTGCCACTCAACACGCAATGCCTTCAAAATTCGGCAAAAAGTGGGGAACGGAGTGCCTTAACACTAGGTTCCCTCTGCCTGCCCTGTAGTGTGCGGGATACAGCGTGAAGCTGATTAATTTAATTATAAAACTTTTGTGTACGTACTGTAATATATCTCGCAAAAATAGCTACAATATGGTTGTATTACTAAAACTTCCGAATCGAGCAAAATATTTAATTCGGTAATGTTTTCTACGGCAGTTGTAACATTGTTATTATCACAATATTTATTTAAAAATATCCATCGAAAAGGCGATCGGAATAATTTTAAATGATCGTACTGAAAAAAAAATAATAATATGTAAACAACAGTTTTAGTTAAAATATTGTCTAAATCTAGATACCTACTTACTAAAAAGTTGATTGATAGTTTGTTTTTATCACTTCTTTTTTTGCTTTTTTATTTTCCCGTACGAAGTGGGGTCGACAAAAGAACCTGGGAACCTAGTGTTAAAACAATCGAATGCTTACAATCGCACGTTTGAGCGCCACGACAGCCATAATTATAAACTTCATAAGGGATTGAGACCGTTGTGGTGTGGCGTAGATAAGTATGGAGGGGCAAGTGTGCGTGGATTATTTATGGAATATTTAATATTTCCATTTCCTTACTCTGGTTATAAGGGAAAGAGTGGCGTTGAGCTCCACCACGTAGCACGCAATGCCTCTAGAATTCAACGGAAAGTGGGAAACGGAAGTGTTTTAGCACTAGGTTCCCAGGATCCCTTTGCCTAAGTCTAAATATAAAAATAGTATTAAGCAAACTAGAGCGTCAATTACTAAATACATTTTCTATTCGAAAATCAAATTAGTACTGACAAAAAGAAAAATTTACAATTTTTAAGGAATCCAAGACATTTGGGCATCCAAGATCAGCCACAAATAATATATGATGGTTATTCTCAATATTTCTCGGTATTTGTCCTGGGTGTATGAACTCAATTAGATTTCTCCTATCACTGTCTCTACCAGCCAGCGTTGAATGGAACTGGACTTTATTATCTAAAAGGGAAAAGAACAGATAAGAACGTAATTGTTATATATTTGTTTTTGTCTATTGATAAAAGTTTAAACAACCCTTCAATTGATAGTTTCAAATATATTTTTATTTATTAGATTGTATTATTATGATACCAATATTATAAATGTGAATGTATGTTTTTTGTGTTACGCTTTCACGCCAAAACTACTTAACAGATTATCATGAAACTGTACATATATTCTTAGGGGTATTATTAGAAAGGACATAAAACTTTTTATTTAAAATACATATATATTATTTTTTAATATATCCTTTAGGTAGTCCATAATTTAAAAATAAGTTTAAGCGAGGCCGGTCGTGTGTGTGGCCGAGGTGTGACTGCAAAACTGACTGGTTGTGGGTTCGATTCCCACTCGAGGAGATGAAATATTTACTTAAATTTATATTTCCATTTCTTCGCTCTGGTGTCGAGGTTAAGCGCGGCGTTGAGTTCTGCCACTCAACACGCAATGCCTCCAGAACTCGGCAGAAAGTGGGGAACGGAGTGTCTTAACACTAGGTTCCCTCTGCCTACCCTGCTGTGTGCGGGATATAGCGTGAAGCTAATTTAATTTTTTAAGTTTAAGCGAGTGCACGTGTGAGTCTCAGTATAATATAAAATATTTCTTACATGGCGTCCAACATGTTAAGGCAATAATGGATGTTGGTCTTTCCAACTTCTGTATAATGTTTGCTATTGTACGAGTTTCAATAACTTTTTCTGAAAACACATATTTGAAAAAGAACAAAAATAAAATAAAATCGATTTTCGCCATTACGTAACGTATTGTTAACGGGTTAGCCAATGTGACATAAGAAAATAAACCGGTTTTAAGCTTACATAGCATTTTTATATGAAAGCTTTCCCTACAATTGTCAATTTTCTAGTCAATGTTTTATTATTCAACGATAATACTAAGTCAATATATTATAATTCGAAGGACGTCGTTTCATATAACTTGATTATAAAAGCCCGTATGGTAGGGTTAGCATAACAGGTAAATTTTTGGTAATCATCAATTATTCTCTTTGGGTTTTCAAAAAGGGTTTTTCAATTAAATTTTATTATAAAACGAAACATTCATATAATAAACTATATGATATAATACCATATTTATGAATCACAAATGTTAAGTGAGGCCGGTCGTGGGGCAGCGGCACGAGGTATGACTGCAAAATCGACTGGTTGTGGGTTCGATCCCCACTCGAGGAGATGAAATATTTACTTAAATTTATATTTCCATTTCGTCGCTCTGGTGTCGAGGTTAAGCGCGGCGTTGAGTTCTGCCACGCAACACGCAATGCCTCCAGAATTCGGCAGAAAGTGGGAAACGGAGTGTCTTAACACTAGGTTCCCTCTGCCTACCCTGCTGTGTGCGGAATACAGCGTGAAGCTAATTTAATTTAATTTAATGTTAAGTAAATAGATTATGGTCGTTATCTTTAAAGCTATTAGTATCTATGTGTATAATGAATGTTACATCTATTTAAAAAGAAAAAGGTACTAGGTACTTTTCCAAGAAGTTATTGTAAACATATCATTGCCAACAGTGACCAAATAATATTGCCCTTTCATTTATCAGTCAGTACATCATTAAATTAATACATATCATAACCTCGTTAAGATAGTTCAGTTCGATTTGAGACTTTGAAGAGTTATACTGTTCTTTAATTTTTTATAGTTTATAAGAGAAATATATTTTTTTAATTAAAAAATTGTGTTTTATAGGTTTTTTTTAGTTTTGTGATAGTGGTTTGTAAGGTTCAATGAACTGATGCTGACTGATAGAGATGAATCACGTTGAAGGTTTGTTATATGCTAGCAATTGGGCTAAAACTTACGTGCAAAGTGCAGCATGTAAATCAGAATGGACTCCATTGCTAAGGCAGCACCAGATTATCAATAAAAATTGTAAGTGAAAAAGTAATAATAATAGTAATAATTATAAGATGTTAAAATGTATTGTACTTATTTATTTATTGAGGCCAGTGACTTTAACGCGACGGTTGTGGTTTCAGGGGAATTATTATATTTATCAATATTATTATTTATTCGCTCTGACACCAAGGCAAAAAGCCCGGCGTTGAGTTCCGCCACTCAACACGCAGTGTCTCGATATTCGGCAGAAAGTGAGTAACGGAGTGTCTTGACACTAGGTTCCGTGTGTCTACCCTGGTGTAAGCGGAATACAGCGAAGTTTTGTAATTTATAATAATTTTATAATGTACATACATATCTACAAACAATACACTAAATAAAAGTATGAGATAAATTTCAATACGTAAACAGTTACAGTAACATGTAAACAATGACATTCTTTATTTTTCTCTCATAGTATATCTCTACTCTCTCTTTATCACCAATTCTCACCTTATATAAATATATGTATTTCAATTTATTCAAACAATATTAAACGAAAACTAAATAAAACTTTTAATTTATAATTTGTGCTAAAAAGATGGCGAGCGTGCCAAAAAATTCAAAAAACTACTCAAGTTTCTTAATTCCATCATGTATAACCAGTTTTACTTGTCATAACAAGATATGTGTGAGTAAAAAAAACTGGTGCCTTTATTTGAAATTATACAACAATCTTTCCTATATAGAGTTCAATGGAATGAAGATAAAATTTTGAAACAAAACTATTGACCATGTTACTCTTGCTATACTTTATTATATAACAAGTATATAAACGTTTGTATTTTTTAACTTCAATTTCAAAGAAAAATACTTATTAAGAAAACATATAAATATTTGAACGTAGCGGTATTTGAACCCGCGCCTTTTTGGAAACCGTCCAACCGCTCTGACCACTAAGACATACGTTCTCATCAAGCTACGTCCCAATTCTTATACGCTTGTGTGGAATAACACTTTAAAAACGTTGTAAAATTATATAATGTAGACTGATGCGGTACTAAATATTAATTATCATATTGAGGCAAAATAAAGAACAAAGTGTGACTGACAAACGCAACTGGTTGTGGGTTCGATCCCCACTCGAGGAAATGAAATATTTATTTAAATTTATAATTCTGTTTCTTCGTTATGGTGTCGAGGCAAAGCGCGGTGTTGAGTTCCGCCACTCGACACGCAATGCTTTCATAATTCGGCGGAAGGTCGGCGGAAGGAAGGGGAACGGAGTGTATTAACTCTAGGTTCCCTCTGCCTACCCTCCTGTATACGGGATACAGTGTGAAGCTGATTTTTTTTGTATAGACTAAAGTGGTACTGAATACTAATTACGATTATGTATACACATTTGTTGCTATGCACTCATAATAAAATTAATTAAATTATTCGAACTTCAAGCAATACATAATAAATAAACTATTAATTATTAACTTGACCTTACACAATATATTACTGTTTTGATAAGCTATGTTGACGCTTTTCTGAGGACACACAAGTAACATATTTTTAGGAACGCAAGTATTTATAAGAAAAAGTATATAAAATAGAGGTTGTGGGTTCAATTTCCATTTTCTCTCTCTCTCTCTCTCTCTCTCTGGTTGCGAGGCAAAGCACGATCTTGAGTTCCGCTAGTCAACACGCAATATCTCGAGAATTCCTTAACACTAGGTTGCAAGGCTATCTCTGCATACGCTGCTATGTGCACAGAGTGAAGCTAAAAAAAAAGTATTAATAATTAAATATTATACATACATATATAAACTATTTTTTGAATGATTACTAATTTCGGATATAATTTTAAGCGAAAAATTAAGAAATACTGTTGAAAAATTGATTTCTACACAATCAATATCAAGGTTTATCACGTTAAATCAACACTTTTTTTTATATTTTACAATATTTTAAGCATTGCATTTTTTTTGCTGTAAGTACTAGAACGAACGACGACAAAAAATAAATAATAATAACCTGAATGCCAAATAATGGCGGCCTATATTTTTTTTTCTTTTTATGCAAATGCAAACAGTGGTCAAAGATATAAAACCTTAGAATACGGAAATGCTTTTTTTGCTGCAATAACTATTATTATTGAATATTTATCTAGAAAATCTTTATTGTCATGTTTTGTTTGTAGTACGTAGATACGAATTTTGTTCGTGGTAATAAGAAATTTATACAATTGCCTCCAAAAAAATGAAATAAGAGGCCGTCGTGGCGCAATGGCATAAGCGTGTGATTGTAAACGACGACGGTTGTGAGTTTGATCCTCACACGGGGAAATGAATTATTATTTATTAATATTATTATTTTTTTTTTAATTTTCTTTTTTTCTGGTTCTGGTAACAAGGCAAAACCTTTGAGTTCCGGTACTCAACACGCAATG
The DNA here is from genome assembly GCA_013421005.1 of Heliconius erato x Heliconius himera. Taxonomy (NCBI): domain Eukaryota; kingdom Metazoa; phylum Arthropoda; class Insecta; order Lepidoptera; family Nymphalidae; genus Heliconius; species Heliconius erato x Heliconius himera. The sequence goes on from JAATLQ010001208.1 coordinate 73,191, forward strand.
ACTACTTACGCAACTCCGCAAAAATACAGAGAAAAGTAGGTAACAGATTGTCAAGGTTCCTTCTGCATACCCTGCTTTATACGGGATACAACGTGAATCTGAAAAAAAAAGATACCTCTTTGTTCTTTTTCTTCTTAATAAAAAAAAACATTACAAGCCGTAAACGCAAATGCGATATAACTTAACATTGCTCTATAAATCTAATGTGAAATTGGTATAACGTTACATTCAAGTTACCTTACCGGGCTGGTCTGGTAGGAACTCGTTATAGGAGCACGGTAGCCACTCAGTCTGCCGCGCCTACCGACATTAAAGAACCTGTACTAAGACTCGTACCCGTAATTACCTATGTCATTTACATAAAACACACGTCAAGTGACAGAGAGACCAGTCGCGGCGCAGGGCACAAAATGTGACTGTAAAACCGACTGGTTGTGGGTTCGATCCCTACTCGAGAAGAAGAAATATTTATTTAAATTTATTTTTCCATTTCTTCGCTCTGGTGTCGAGGCAAAGCGCGGCGTTGAGTTATACCACTCAACACGTAATGCCTCTAGATTTCGGCAGAAAATGGGGAAAAGAATATCTTAACATTAGGTTTCCTCTGCCTATCCAGGTGTGTGCGGGATACTGCGTGAAGCTAATTTGATTAAATTTTTAAGTAATAGAAGCTTTAATTCAAATAATAAAAAAAAAAACTGATAGAAGATCTCAAAGCCAAATCTGGGTTACATATTATCTTTAATGAAAGAAGAATTGAAGTTCAAAATGAAACTACTCAGTAAAAAATTACAAGAGTTTAAACTGTATGTAGAGCCCATAGCGTTAGATGCTTCGCTCTGTCTGACTTCCCCGCTAGGGATACAACGTAAAGATAAGTTAAGTTAAGTTGAGCTGAGTTTAGTAAAGTTAAGTTAAGTTCCACGATGAATAGGGAACCTCTTTCGGTTTTGCCGTCAGCTAAATATTAGTGCGTTTGATTGGAAATGCTCAAATGTAAATGTTCTGTGATATTTTCAAGTGGTATTTTAAAAGGCTGACATTTATTTTTTATGTATGTATGTATAAGCACTTATGCTGGCTGTAATTAATCGTGCGTTATGCCGTTATCATCACGAATCCTGAGTAGTCTATTGAAGCGGGCTAACCTAGATTGATAAGTAAATGGAGATGATGTTAGAGTTTTACCTTAAATAATAAGTATTATATTATGATGATTTTAAACTATTTCGCTTTTAGTAGAGTAGGTAGAGGGAAATAAATAATAATGGAACGGAAATTAATGTTACAACGATAAAAAATATTCTCTCTTTCGAGCTTGCCAGGGTGAAAATGGAGAATTCAGTCACTAGCATTGCCCCAGTCTTCATTTTTCGTCCGTGTTGAAAAACTCCATACTAAAGCGATGAAAGCCGATACTGTATTTTATATCCAGACCCAAGAAATATTTGAAATATTAGCATTTTTCCTGTGAAACATGTCTTATTGCATACATAATTGACATAAATGAAAATACCAAATGTAAAATCAGAAAAAAAACACATTTTGCGCGAAGAGAGAATCCACCAAAAGCCACCAAAGTGAACTTATCACTATTAGTGATAAAGTTAGTGGATTAAGAAAAATCTTTTGGTAGATGTGTGAAAGGTATTGGTTAAGTGTTAAACGCTAAACATAAGGTGTGCTTAATAGATTTGATCTAAATAATTTAAATTCATGGATGTAATGGGTGCATCATCGTAAACGCCGAGTAAAAGAGATTTATAAGGAATCTGAAATCCACTTTACGTTAAAAAAAATAAAAATAAATCAGCTTCACGCTGTATCCCACACACAGCAGGGTAGGCAAAGGGAACCTAGTGTTAAAACACTCCACTTTCCGCCGTATTCTGGAGGCATTGCGTGCTGAGTGGCGAACTTAACGCCGCGCTTTGCCTTGACACCAGAGCGAAGAAATGGAAATATGAGTTTAAATAAATATTTAATTCCCCGAGTGGGATTCGAACCCACAACTAGTCGATTTTACAATCACACTTTGTGCCCCTGCGCCACGACTGGCCTCTACATACGTTTACATATATTTACGTTACATATTTTTACATATTCGCAATAATAAAAATTTATACGAAATAGGAGACCAGTCTTGGCGCAGGGGCACAAGCATTTGACTTAAACGTGACAGGTTGTGTGTTCGATTCCCACTCGAGGAAATGAAATATTTTAGCATTTTATTTCTTCACTCTTTGTCACCGCTCCAGAATTCGTCAGAAAATGTGGAGCGGAGTGTTTTAACACTAAGCTTCCTCTGCCTACCCTGAAAACACAAAAAAAAATTGATATAAAATCTGCATTTCGCAATATTAATAATAAATTTATATTCTATCAATATAGCAGTCATAGGATACAAACGGGTTTTGCATTGAGTGAATTATCTAAATTACTTTTCAGTATTTACTCAAGACCCACAAAGCTGCTACTGGTGGGTAGTTCTTTGAATAATATATTGCCAAATATGTACTTGAATAATCAATATTTAAATATTCTACATATATGTTATTTTAGATTTTTGTTAGTATTACAATTTATAGTAACTTAACAATATATTAATTTAAAAACCTGTTAAATATTGAGGCCGGTCGTGGCGCAGCGGCACGAGGTGTGACTGCAAAACCGACTGGTTGTGGGTTCGATCCCCACTCGAGGAGATGAAATATTTACTTAAATTTATATTTCCATTTCTTCGCTCTGGTGTCGAGGTTAAGCGCGGCGTTGAGTTCTGCCACTTAACACGCAATGCCTCCAGAATCCGGCAGAAAGTGGGGAACGAAGTGTCTTAACACTAGGTTCCCTCTGCCTACCCTGCTGTGTGCGGGATACAGCGTTAAATCGTTTTATGTTAATAATTAAAAATATTTTTTTTTTTTAGCTTTTAGCTGTATCTTTAAAATAGCTGAGTAGCAGGTTTATAGGCAAGGTCCCTAGTGTAAAGACTACTACTATCTAGTGTTAAGACATCCTCACTTTTCTCAGTTTTATGAGACGTTTCGTGTTGATTAGTGAAACTCAATACCGCGTTTTTACTTGCTTCACCAGAGTCAAGAAATGAAAATACTTACTCATCCAAGTTGGCGACCAACCGTCGCGTCGCCTAATAAAAAATATGTAAGAAAAACTTGAAGCTTCATCATGTCTTTAAGCATTTTTAAAAAAAATAAGTATTGGAGACGTGGGTTCAGAAGTCTGTTGTGGGTTCGGTCGTCACCCCAGGAAATAAAATATTTAATATTTTCATTTCTTCGCTCTGGTAACGAGGCATAGGCGTCCGTTGAGTGTTGAGTAACACGCAATACTTCCAGAATTCGGCTGCAAGTGCCTTAATGATAACGACGCTTCTCAACATTAGGTTCACAGGTGCCATCTGTCTTCCCGCTACATACTCGTATTTGTTCGGGATACCATGTAAATCTGAAAAAAAATAGAAAAAAAAACCTAATTTTTCAATATTATGTACAATTTATTATTGTAAAAATCATAAGATTAGAAAGTAATTAAATGTGAAACATAATGTAATAAATGTAAGTAAAAGAAGGCCGTACAAATACGAGTATACCGTCTATTACAGTATTTTGCTTAATACCTAAACATAAGAAACACGTTAAATAAATAAAATAACAGGCTTTTCGGCTTCTTACCGAGAACTGTATCCACATATACTAATTGATATCCAAAATAAATAAAAATTCTAGAAAAATATCATGAAAATAAATATTACTAACCACTTAACTAACTTAACAACAGTAACAAGGTCAATTTAATTATTACAGTAAAAAATATTTATCGAAGACATTACAACACTTTTGTATGCTTTTTTTTTCGTGTTAATCCGATATTCTAGTTTCAAATAACCGACACAAGTTGAAAATTTTGAAATTTAAAGTGATTATTTAGAATGAAATGTATATTTTAAAATTTATATTTAATATAAACGAATTTATATTTAATATAGCGACCCGCTTGCGGCTTCGCCCGCTTGAACTAAACAGTTATTTACTTACTAATGTCAATTACTTTAATCTTTTAATTAGAACATTATCATTTTAAAGGCAGTGTCCGTACATTAGATACTAAAGTTTTAATAAATTCAATAAAAAAAAAATTGTAGCGTCTTTATAAGTTTTATTTTATAGACTCAATCATACTGGAGCTTATATTAATATATATACAGGGTGGAAGTGTCAGCACCACTTTAAATGAAACCACACTTTTAACTACCTTATAAAAGCTTAATACAATAAAAAAAATCCCAAAAATAAAAAAGTGATTTTTTTAAACAAAATAAATAATTAAATTTTGTTGTAATATAAAATGCCATTTGTCAAGAAAGACGCACGCACACATAAACCTATCAAAGGGAAACCGCCGCATACGCCTCATTCCGAAATCAAGTCGTAGATATTGGCGGCAAAGTTCAAAGTTGTTTAATCTTTAGTAGTATTTTTGTAGTAGTATGTGTTTAAGTTATTGGTATCTATGCGTAACCGCGTCACACGAAATACAGGTATGGATAGACATCGTGAAATGAAAAAAAAAATCCTACGTCTAAGCCAGTGGTTCCCAACCAGTGGTCCGCAGAAGCCTAAATATGGTCCGCGAACGGTTTTAATTTTATGACTGGAGATGGTGAGACGAAGTTTCTGTTTAATAGACACAGTTCATTTTTATTATACGTACGTTCATAATGGTCCCTGCTACCAAAAATAATATAAAAGTGGTCCTTGATCAAGAAAAGGTTGGGAACCCCTGGTCTAAGCTGTTGAGGTATCTTGATTAATTTCTTTAGGTATGGGTTTAAAATATTTTACCCTATATGCTGTTCCCGTAAAAGGAGCGATGACACTTTAACATTTAAGTCTTATATTTAAATAATATTGCTGCTTTGAATAACTAACATCTTAAATACAATTACAGCTAAAATATCGTCACCAAACTCGTAGATCAGCTTAATATAAATGATCCGGTTGTGAAACACGAAGAACGTGTCCTCATACATTTATGTATTCATATAGATACCTTTATGGTCTTCTGCGAAATGTTGTATCAGATGTATAAAGTAGTATAACCATCAATAAATATTTCTATAAAGTTTTTTTTAAATAAATTGGGAGGGTAGGAAGAGGGAACCTAGTGTTAACACACTCCGTTCCCCACTTTATATCAAATTCTGGAGGCATTCTGGAGTATTTTTTTGAGTTCTATATTTTATCTAAATATATATTTTTTATACTATAATTCTATTACATTTTTAAGTACATAAAAAAATATAGTGACAAGTGATAGTGCAGTCTAAATTCGTAGTGTCATGCTAAATTGTATAATTTTAAACTGGGGAAAAGGAAAACCAAAGAACAATTTCAACATTAAATCCGTTTACTCACAAACAGGTTCACACTGTATTCCACATATAACGTTGTCGATTTTCCGGCGCAATTTTTAGAGGCATTGCGTGTTGAGTGGCGGAACTCAACGCCGGATTTTAAGGAATGAAAACATTAATAAATAATAATTCATTTTACCGAGTGGAAATCGAATTCACAACCGTCGCGTTACAGTCACACCCTTGTGTTGATGAGCCACGACGACCTCAGAATGTACTTTGAAATACATTTAACAAAACTACAAACATTCAAAATTATTACATTTAAAATTAAATAACATTAGAGTCCAGTCGTGGCGCAGTTGCACAAAGTGTGACTGTAAAACCGACTGGTTGTGGGTTCAATCCCCACTCGAGGAGATGAAATATTTACTTAAATTTATACTTCCATTTCTTCGCTCTGATGTCGAGGCAAAACGCGGCGTTGGGTTCCGCCACTCAACACGCAATGCCTTCAAAGTTCGGCAGAAAGTGGGGAACGGAGTGTCTTAACACTGGGTTCCCTCTGCCTACCCTGCTGTGTGCGGGATACAGCGTGAAGCTAATTTAATTTTTAAATAACATGAACAATAATGAAAGACAGTAAGAACACGTAAAAGAACTAAAAGTAAAAGTACCTATACTCTTCTTTTTCTGAAGGCCAAGGTTACACTTAGGGATATTTTTATATACCCGTTCTGAGTTTTTTGATATCATCGGCTTCTCATAAAATTCTTTATAAATAAGATATCAGTGGCTATTATTTTTGATTGCATTAAAAAAATTGAAAAAATAAAGAAAATGAAATTAAAATAGTAGAAATTACACTTAAACTACAGAAGCCGTCGCGGCGCAGTAGCACAGTGTCGCTTGGTTGTGGGTTCGATTGGCTATCGGGGGAATCAATAATTTAATATTTTCATTTTCTCGCTCTAGTAAAAAAATAAAACACGGCGTTGAGTCCCCCACTCAACACGCAAAGACAAATTCAACAGAAAATGAGGAACTGAGTAGACACTCAATTCCCCATTTTCTTCCTATTAAGACTAATATTAGGTTCCCTCTTCCTATCCTGCTATACACCTTTGTCTATCCTAGTACACAGGCCGGAGCTGAATTTTGAACTTACGGAACCCTCTTATATGGCCTTTATAAAGATTTATATAAATCAAAAATAAATTAAAAATTAAATAAGTTATCAAAAATTTATTGATCGAAAATAAGAATAAGCAATATAATGTAAGTTGTATGTAACAGTTAGATTTCGTTATAATTAAAATTATATTACCATTAAGTAAACGTAAATTTCTTAAAAATCTTGTGTGATTGTGTTAATAACTATTGAATCGTCAAGAAATTTAAATTACCTCAAGACATTGCTTCAAAATGTTGTTTGTATTACAATACAGAAAGTGGGACAGACGAGTTATCAAAGACTGACGGGAAAAAATAAACTACACGCTTTATTAACAAATGAAAATGAAACCACTTTAAGTTTTATTTAAATTAATCTGAAATAAATATAATGGTTGACCTTAAATATATTAACTTACTTTCTTTTTTGACTTCATGCTGTATCCCGCACACAGCAGGGTGGGCAAAGGGAACCTAGTGTTAAGATACTCCGTTCACTATTTTTCATCGAATTCTGGAGGCATAGCGTGTGAGCGGCGACACTCAGCGGCATATTTTGCCTTGTTACCAGAGCAAAAAAATGCTATTATTAAGTGTAGTTCCCTAAGTAAGGAATCGAGTCCACAACCGTCGAGTTTACAGTCACACGCTTGTACCACTGCACCACGTCGCTGTCAGAGTTATTTACTTGTTATATGCTATAATTCTTTAATGCAGTGTTTCCCAAACTCTTTTGTGCCATGTCCTATTTCTAAAAATTTTATGCACCCCTTATTTATTTGTTCACTTAATAAACATATGATAGGTTCTAGGAAGAAATCACTGTGAAATTGTTAACAAAACACCGTCAGTCAAATTTTTGAACTGCCCCCCTTAATTATCAGATCGCCCCCTGTGGGGCGTAGGAACCATGTTGGGAAACACCGCTTTAATGTATATATATAATAATCATTACAAATTATGCAATGACTCTATATCGCTGTAGTTATTAGTGTAGAAGGAAATCAAAACAAATTTCTTACAGAAGACCAAGCTCCAAGGTTGTCATGTCGACCCTGATACTCTTATATACCTCAGGAAAGAATTGTTACAAAAATACGTAAACACCACTACTATGATTAGTATCTGACACAATAGAAACGTACAATGTATAATAAATAGTACATGACTATTGTGAAGGAGCTCGGGGTCCTATTTCCGTATTACGATAAGTTCCGGAACTATGTAGATTTTTTTTCAGCTTCACGACGTATTCCGTAAGCAACAGGGTAGGTAGAGGAAGCCTAGTATTAAGACACTCCGCTCTCCTCGTTCCGTTGAATTCTAGAGGAATAACGGGATGAGTGAGAGATGAGACTTTTGCCGTGTGATCCCGGCCTAGAATAGGACCATCCTGGTACTGGTGGTGTCGTAAAGTAGGTGTGGTAGAGTCACGTCGCCAGCAATGGCAACACGCGTGGGCAGACTCGACCGGATCATTACCACCCCCGGCATTTAAAACCGGTGTCAAGTAGTGGCTTTATGCCACTGCGTTTCGCATCAGGTAATGCCGGGCCCCGGGGCCCAACCCACCTTACAGGCAGGCAACGCACCTGTAGCTCCTCTGGTGTTGCACGGGGTCGTGGGCGGCGGTAATCACTTACTATCCGGTGACCTGAACGCTCGTTTGCCTTCATAAAAAAAGAGTTGCAGAACTATCCAATTCTTACACTGTTTGAAAAAAGTTTCCAGTATAAAATGGTTAAAGGGAAATATTTTTCTCGGTTTCCCGCGGTAAAGACGTGCAATTAAAATATTACATTACAATTAAAGTATGTTATGTACTGTACCTACGTTATAAAGAATGTATAACTCATTTTTTTTTCACTTTTTATAGCAAAACAACGTAGATATCATAATAATAATTAGGCAGGTTTGTCGCAAGCTGTAAGGGTGTGGTGATCCCATGGACCTGATGGGAATTTTAATCTATTCCTGCCTCTGGTGCCTTGAGGCCCATTTAATGGGAAGCGAATCACCGTCTGTAAACTATTCATTTTGAGACGTAGAAAAGATTGACAACACTTAGTCTCCTGCCATAGCAGTTTTTATCCATCTAATCGCAAGCCTTCCAAAAGACTGAAGAATCCTTGAAAAAAGAGAAAGAAATCCAGAGAATCTTACGAAAAACGTAGGCAATTAATACGTTTCTAACTATTGTATCTAATTAGATAAAGAATAATGACAAGGAAAATAATTGAAAATAGTTTCGAAATTACATCTTATACTTTTTCCTCGGGCTGGTTTTAGAATTTTTAAGGGATAAAATTCCCGTCATACATAATTTCTCCATTTACGTAGCGCACGCTGGGAAGCCCGTTAAATCGAACCAGTATTCCTGGGTATTCCAGTATTAACGCGTTCAATCAATGGGTTATGGACTAAGTTATAACTTATGAAATAACTAAATTTACTTATTTAGAAAACGTATAAAAATTTTGAACGTAGCGGGACTCGAACCCGCGCGTCCTGGAAACTGACCAGGCGCTCTGACCACTGAGCCATACATAACGTATGGCTCAGTGGTCAGAAGGTTCTAAATAAGTATTTTTCTTTCCTAAGTATGGAATAACACTTAAAAAATGTTTTAAAAAATAACTAATTTGTTTTTTATATTTGCCAGCAATATGGAATAAAATAACGATTTGCTAAGTGTATAAAAATAGTATAAATAGATAACAATATTAAAATTATCAACCATTTTTTTTAATACACTTAAAAACATTAAATAAAAAAGAAGCGGGCGAAGCCGCGAGAGCCACTAGTTTACACAAAAAAAAATCTCTCTCTCTCTCTCTCTTTATTTTAAAATTTTAAAAGAATATATTTTTTTTCTTATAAATAATAATGTCTGTGTTTAACAAAAATCAAGATCCGGATTCCATTTTTAAGAACGTAAACATACCTAAGTTTAATGTGAGAGAACAAGTAATTTAATTATTAAGTAAACTTAGATATTTACTGACGTTATTCTTTCTCAGAATACAATTTGACTGTTTGTTTTATGAAAACAAAACAGTATATAATAAATGATAATTGTTATATGTCTTTACATAGTATATTAAGCGTAATGTTGAGGCCAGTCGTGGCCCAAGGGCACAAGTGTGACTGTAAACGTGACAGGTTGTGGGTTCGTTTCCACTCGAGGATATGAAATATTTAATATTTTCATTTCTTCGCTCGTGTCGAGGCAAAGTGTGGCGTTGAGTTCCACCACTCAACACGCAAGTGAGTGTCTTAACAATAGGTTCCCTCTACCTTCATACTACATGCGAAACACAGTGTGAACCCGAAAAAAGATTAAGGCTGCTTAAAGCTTAATAACTTACATTTTCCCTTATGTATTTGTATAAAATAAGCAATAAATTTAACACGAGTGTCAACGAATACAACATTTTACCTTATTCGAGAAAACACATACATATTCTCGTATTATAGTGAACATTTATGAGAAAGCGTATGAAAATAACAAAGTATCTGTGATAAATACAACGTATAGTAATATCCATACGTTCTTTGATCTTTTCTATGGTAAGGGCTGTCTGGAAGAAATCACTTCTTTACACTATATTTTTAATTTTTTTCTTTAATTTTTTATATTATTAATAAAGTAATAAATAAATAAACGAACGTACGCGACCCCAAAAATCTGAGATATATGTGTAGTAAATATAAAATTCCGCTACCAACTAAAATTTATTGGTGATTTTATATCTTTTTTTATCAGCTTCACGCTGTATCCCGCACACATCAGGGTAGGCAGAGGGAATCTAGAATTAAGACACTCCGTTCCCCACTGTCCGCCGAGTTCTGCTTATTTTAAAAAAATGTTATTTTACAATACCTTTAATTATGTTTGAAACTGTATAAGTATCTATATTTATTTAAATTTAAAACAAGCTGGCTTTAATCCAGCCTTCATGTCACATACTAATAGATACATATGTATATAAATAGACATACTAAAGATGCTATTTGATAGGTATCGACAAAGTAAACAAGGACGAGAGCTGTCACTAGTCTAGTCTAAACTATATTATCCTTAACAAATAATATAAAACTGCTTAGATACCATAAATGTTATTACTATTTAATATATATGTATATATATATTTTCAACTTCACACTGTATCCCGCAACACAACAGAGTAGGCAGAGGGAACCTAGTTTTAAGACACTCCGTTCCCCACTTTCCGCCAATTTCTGGAAGCATATGTAATTGTTAAAAATAAATATTTTTATGGGACCAGTCGTGGCGCAGGGGGGTAAATCGATTGGTTGTGGGTTCGATCCCCACTCGAGGAGATGAAATATTAACTTAAATTTATATTTCCATTTCTTCGTTCTGGTGGCGAGGTTAAGCGCGGCGTTGAGTTCTGCCACTCAACAAGCAATGCCTCCAGAATTCGGCAGAAAGTGGGGAACGGAGTGTCCTAACACTAGGTTCCCTCTGCCTACCCTGCTATGTGCGGGATACAGCGTGAAACTGATTTATTTATTTTAAGTAAACAAAATTGAATTGTTAGTAGAGATTACCTTCATAAATCGTAACAGTAAAGTTTAAATCGTAATTAATTCAACACAGAGATAAAGAACGATTTGATCTTCAAAGAAATATCAAGTAAATACATAGATTTTTTGGTTCGTTCGTTCGTTTGAAATAAATCTATATAAAAATGCCTAAAAACATCCTTTCTACGTGTACTCTGTAATAACTACATATTT
>JAATLQ010001210.1:0-19099 GCA_013421005.1 Heliconius erato x Heliconius himera
TATATATATATATATATATATATATATATATATATATATATATATATATATATATATATATATATATATATATATATATATATATATATATATATATATATATATATATATATATATATATATATATATATATATATATATATATATATATATATATATAACGTATAACGTTCAAATTTTTATACGTTTTCTAAAAAAGTATTTTTCTTTCCTAAGTGTGGAATAACACTTTAAAAATGTTTAAAAATAATAATAAATATTGCATTCCTTCGAGCGAAAATGGAACCCACAACGATGGCGTCTGCACAATTAAATAACATTATTAAACTTCTTAATAGTAAACTATAAAAAAATATTTTTAATTATGCAGACAAACAGACAAGGCAAATGGACGGAAAACAAAGTTCTCTTATACGGGTTCGGATGTTTTTATACGTACGAAATCCTAAAAATGTGACATTTTAGATTTTTTCTAAAAGACAAACTATATAAGACTCAGTTTTCTATTTTCACCAATTGAGTATTGACTCATCCACTTGCAGCAAGGTAAAGCGAACCTCGCCTAATCAAATATGATTAATAAAAATACTTTAAGCAAACAAAGGCTCCCCGAGTTAAAATTCGAATTGAAAACCATCGTGTGCATTCAGGCAAGTCTCAATTGCGTCACGGTGAACCTACTTGTTGATAATTATTTAGTAAAGGTTTTTGATGTTAATAAATAGAGGTACCAACAGGATTTTTATATGAATATTAATTACAGCGTTCTGTCAATCAATACGCAATGCCTACAGACATCGATGGAAAATGAGGAACGGAAATGTCTTAATGGGAACAGAGTGTTTTAACATTAGGTTTTTAGGTTCCCTCTGCCTACTCTGCTATGTGCGGGATACAGCGTAAAGCTAAGAAGAAGAAAATACTAATTATGAACTTATTTCTTGGATGAAAAATGACAATTGTCTATTCTGATGTAAATTGTCAGTAGGTATTATAAATATATATGATAACTTTTTAATCAGATTATGTTTTTGTCTGTGAAATATTACATATGTTGATTCATCATCATATGTAATATTTTAAAATTAAATTAATTAAATATTCTATATTTCTTATTTATTATTATTATTTAGGGTTCGTTTTCTATTTACGGGAATAATTAAATACCGGGTAATATTTTACTTATTATATTTATCATTATTAATAATTATATTTTACTAAAATAAATTAATTTATTATATTTTCTTGATAATTATATTTTACTAATATAAATTGACTTATTATTATTTTTCCGGTCTAGTAGACAAAAAGCGTAGAGTACCGATTCACTATAAGCACTATTTCAAAAATTAGATGGAAAGTGGGGAACTAAGTTTCTGAACAATTGGCTCTGCCTATCCTGTTATGTGTGCAATTTTTCCCGGATGAAATTGAACCTATAACTGTCACTTGCGAAACTTTTAAACTGCGCCACAATAGTCTCTTTAATAGACAACCACTAAATATCTGAAATATTAATGAGACTACTCTACATGGCATCAACTGCGGTCACCCCAAGGTCCTTAGGGTGTTCGAGGGATACAGGTTCTAAATGTGGATTAATTTCACCCCGGATTTGAATCCAAGACAAATACGGTGGCCGCTAAGTAAATGGCTGGAAATTATTGAATTAAAGGGATCAAGTGGACTGGCAGTTTATCCAGGAGATTATATGAACATTGTCTTAAATATGTATGGAATGAAAATGAAAATGTTATATATATACTAGTAATGGCCCGCAAATTTGATTACGTGTTTAATTTTCAGGCGTTAAATTGAAAATATCGTTTTTTACCGTTACTGTAGATTTTTTGTGAAAAATTGTTACTCCTACACTCAATAATCGACATGCCTAATTTCTATATTCTAGATCAAGTAGTTTTGTTTGTCCCTCATCTGTCTGACAGTAATATATGTCATCTGTCATTTTTAGCTACTTATTGCTAATATAACAAAGCATAAGCTTTTTCTTTGTTTTTCATTTTTATAGATGTACACTGAGATCCTAGGGCCCCAGACCTACGCCATTTAAAATAAACTGGATTTTTGAGAATTAATAGGCGTATATGTACTTAAAAGAGTATGCAACCTTACTAACTTGAAAGTGGGGCTCTTTACCTGCTCTATAGCGTCAACTAAGAGTACATGCTCGCCTATGTTAAAGCAGAAACCTTGGTATTTAAATATATTTTTAAGAATATTGTATATTTATTATTACTAGTGTACTTATGTAGTACTTACGTGAGCCTTTATTGCTGCCAAACGATCTAAAGGTTGTGCCGCTACTTCTAAAAAAACCCCACTTTAAAGTTAGCGAATACGCATACTATCTTAACTACATGTTAGACTAATAGTCTTCTAAATTTCAGCTTCGCTAAAATAACGTGAGTCTGGGCGGTCCAGGATCTTAGTCTATTACGAGCTATTACGCATGAATATGCGTAAGGATTAGGCTAAGTAAAAGAACTAACTAGACTTTAGTAACTAAAATATTTTAAATTACAAATACTATCTAGGTCAGTCGTGCACATGGGCACAAGCCTGTGACTGTAAAAGCTATAGGAATTGAGTTCGATTCCCACTTAAGAAAATAAATATTTAATATTTTCATTTCTTCGCTTTGGTGTCGAGGCAAAGCGCTGCGTAAAATATATATATTTAAAGTAATGTGACTGTGCGAGCTGTGTTTCCCAATTATTACTATGTAGGAACCTAGTGTTAAGAAACTTCACATCCCACATTACACTTAATTTCCACAAATTTACGTGTTGATGACGAAAATGAACCCACAATCTTAGAGATTACAGCGAAACGCCACTGCACCACGACAGTCTATTTTAAATTTCATATTTAATATAAGTGTAGTAGTATAAGAAAATATAATAAATATACTTCACAAGTCAAGTGGCTCGACCATCTCCAATTAAAAGCCGCATCTAATCTCATACCTCTCACGTCCGCTGCGAGTTGAGAACTCGAACTGCAGTAAACACGTAGTTACTCTACCATGTAGTCTTGTTAGTTTGTTTAATGAGAGCCACTTGATTCAATTTCTGTATTTCTAATGGATTTATATTTTTGAGCTTTTAATTTTTTATATATGTAGTATTGAAGATAAGTGAGGAGTTGGTAATGAACCGTCTTGACTCAATGGGTATGTCTATTAAGGCGACGGTTGTGGATTCGATTTCAACTTAGGGGGAATGAACTATTTTAATTTTCTTGCTCTGGTAACAAGACAATGCGGTCGTTCAACACGCAATGTGGAAAATTCGAAATCTTTAGAGTTAAAGTAGGTTAAGTTACTTTCGTAGTCAAAGCAAAAGTCAAAGCTACTGTAAAGTGTTTAAAATGTCGGGTTTCTAAAATTGTTTAGTACTTACATAAATATACGTAAGATTGCTTAAAAAAATATTTAAAAAAAATTAGGTTCTCGAAAATCAAAGGATTTTATAAGATTATAATCTAGTTACTCATTATAAAACTATTTCAATGGTCATTTAGTATTCTTTTTAATAAAATGTCACACCATTACGCTTATTTTTATGTTAATTTGTTGTTAGTGGGAATATGTTGTTAAGACACCCCGCTCCCAGTTAGATTTTCACTTTCATTCTCCACTTTTGACTACAACTGGAGGCTTTGCATCTTAAGCGGCGGAAGTCAACGCCACGCTTTTGTCTAGTTACCAGAGAGAAGAAATAAAAATATTAGATATTTCCATTTGTGGCCAGTCGTGGCGCAGCGGCACAAAGTGTGACTGTCAAACCGACTGGTTGTCCGACTGGGGTCGATCCCCACTCGAGGAGATGAAATATTTACCTAAATTATATTTCCATTTCTTCGCTCTGGTGTCGAGGCGCGGCGTTGAGTTCTGCCACTCAACACGAAATGCCTCCAGAAATCGGCAAAAAATGAAGAACGGAGTGTTTTAACACTAGGTTCCCTCTGCCTACCCTGCTGTGTGCGGGATACAGCGTGAAGCTGATTTTTTTTACCATTTATTTCCTCTTGAACTTAAACGGAATTGAACTTTAAACCTGTCACTCTCACAATCGCCTACGCCACGACGAGCCACATACATTTACACCAAAACCTGCACACCACAATTCAAAACAACATTCCATCAATTTTCCAAGAAAGCCGAAACCTAAACAATGAAAGCGAGAGTACAACAAACAGCAAGACGCTTTCGACATTTGCATGTTGTAATTTTAATTCAGATTCTTGACCGCAGCCGGCACAATACCGGCCTACCGCCCCCGGGATAGTTTCACCTAATGTTAATTTAATTCAAGACGACGATTTCACCAAAACTTGTAACTTCTTGTATTGTCGTTCCCTACGTTCGTATTGTGCTACTTAGTTTATGAGGTTTTTGGTGATTTTTTTGGGTGTTTTTTTGTTATCTATAGCTTAGTTAGTGGCGTTTGGTTATATAAAATTAAATATCTAGCGATAATATTATGAAGTAAAAAAATCGATTTAGGAATTAATATAAGCAATTTCTTAAAAACACTTGTGCTTTTCCATCACTGACAAAATCAGTTTTTGAAAAAAAAAATGATAATAAAATCATAATTTATTCCTTCATCTTCCGTTAAAAGTCAAGTAAAACATAGCTCACGATTCCTATAATTAAATCTCAATCAATATCAGATATCAAACTGCTCTTTCAGTAAAATCACAAAATATAATATATACACACAAAATATAGTTCATCACAGAAAAGAAGAAAATTCTAAATTCCATTTTCTATTCTCCTATCCAAGTCTCGCAATATAAACCCTCTTGTCCCGGCCACGTGTTAAGCTGGTGCATAATTAAGGAGCCGGGGGTCACTCCGAACCTGTCGTCTTAACTTCCACTGTAAATTACTGACCAAACGTTGTCCAACGTTTTGTAGCATCAAGATATTTCGTTTAGGAATTAACACTTTATTGCAGCGTTTTAGGAAGTAATCTACTATATTAAAATACTTGTCGTGGCCCGTAACTTTGCTTGTGGACTTTGAGGCGTAAAATGGAAAATTTTGTTTATTTTTTTATATGAGAAATCTTATCTTAGTGCTCTCTTACATTCTCTAATCTTCTTAGATGTGAGATTTCAACTTGCTAAATAGGTACAGTAGTTTCGTCTGTACGTTGTCAGTCAGTCACTCAGTATCAGAAGAGTTCTCTCTATATAATATGTATGTATATACTTTATACACATCTTAAAGGTCATAATATTTTGGTTACCATTAGTAAATTAAACTAATGTAGGAGATGAGAGAATTTAAAAATTGTATATAACCGAAGCTGAAAAAAATAAGTTTTTCTAACGAATCTATCTCGTTATGGTAAACAGAAATTCTCTCCTTAACTTCTTATGTGTAGAACAAAGCTTATTTAATTAGACATTGACTGGATCGTAAAAACACTCTCTTGTATACATATCAACAAGAATAGTATAATATGTAAAATATGAGGCCGTAGTGAGGTAGCCACACAGCGAGTAAATGCGACGGTTGTGGGTTCTATTGCCACTCTTGGGAAGGAGATATTTTTATTTGCTTCGTTTTCCCGGTCGTGGTAATAAAAAAAAGTGGTATTGAGTTCCACCTCTGAATGTACAATGGCTCGAAAAAAAGACGGTGCGTGGGGAACAGAATCTTAATATTAGGTTCCCGTCCTCGTTTAGATAAGTAATAACGTGAACCTAAAAAAAACGATTTTACCCATAAAATTATGAACAAAAAAGTCAAAAACAGTAATTCACACATCCCATCCATTAAAAACAATGTGGTACACAGAAAGAAAATTCTCGCTTACACGAAAATTGTGGAAAAAAAATGTTAAACTGTTCGTCGTACGGAGGTGAATTTAAAAAAGAGACGACACACAAAATATGTTTATAAGAAGCAACGTGCTTTGATTTATAACAAGCAGCGGAATAAAACACCACTGGTATCGGGTGTAAGTTACAAGCGTATAAATGCTGATTCTATTTACCTATACCTACCTACTAATATTATAAAGACCAACACTTTGTTTGGTTGAATGCTCTAATCTCAGAAACTGGTTGGAATTGAAAATTATTTTTGTGTTAAAATACTGTATAAATAAAAAAATATCCCATAATGAAATAAGAAAATATTACAAATATTTTAGCTTCACGCTGTATCCCGCATATAGCAGGGCAAATATGAAAATATTAATAAATAATAATTTATTCCCTCAAGTAAGAATCGAACCCACAATCGTCGCTTTACAGCTTTGTATTTCAGCGTCACGACGTTATTACCTTAGACCGCATCTAAAATATTTGGAATGGCAAAACTGCAAGATTTATCCCCGAGCCCGGCTCAAACTCATTAGATGAAGGAGCCCGTGGGATCACACATAGCCTGCTTCATACTGTAAAGCGATGTACCAAAGTATATGTGAGTTAAAGTTGGTCTCATATAAATATTTTTTAAGCACTTTTCTTTCTCTCGAATTATTTTGATTGTGTAGTTTCACGCTGTATCCCGCATTAGTAGGGAAGGTATTGTTAACCAATTAACGTTAAGCACTCCGCCAAATTTTCATAAACATTGCGTGTTGAGTGGCGGAACACAACGCCGCATTTAGCATTGTTTCTACAGTGGCTAAATAATGAAAATATTTAATTCCCCTGAGTCTAAATCTAATCCACAACTGTCACGATTACACAATTCACTTTGCCATTGCACCACAACGACCTTATTATGCAAAATAAGATGAAAATGAAAAATACATATTGTATTTGAAATTTAGTTTTTTCAAATAGGATTTAAACCCACAACAATCACTTAAGCAAACACACTAGAATTACACATTGAAACATTAAAATTCCTAAAAACAAACACACAGACCAAACACCAAAACACCACAAATTCTAAGTTACGATATTAAGTACCTACCTAACGTAACATTCATATATTTACGTCAAAATATAAAATAAAATCTCTCATCAGAATCATTTTCAAAGTAAAAAGCTATCGCGTTCACTTAGAACCACAATAAATCTCTTGCCGTGTACAAACGAGTCTACCTCAACATCAACAGCATCACCCTTCACGTCTCATTAGGGGTGGTATTTTGAAAAATGCTTCCCGCCACTAAAATAGACATTATGTAAAGTGGTACAATTACCGTCGTGACTTGGGAAAAAGTTGAGTTGCGTTACTGTGCAGGGTTGGCCGTTGGTTGCTTTGGATATGATGATTTGATCGGTGATAGTCAGTTCTTTGGTTTGGTTATAGATTTTTTTTTATTTTGGAAGTACGTTGAAATTTTGTTAGGTACTTCCCCGTTTTGGGCGACAAACCAAGGCGTTTGGGTGACAAACTAATGCTGGATTTCACCTGCCTAATATGCTATGATAGCGTAAAGCTGCAATTTTAATACCTTTAATTTTTAACGTACATACATTTACTAAGTTATTTTTATTCTATAGTTGTGTTAAGTCGGTGTTAACCTACTACTACTATGAGAATGAATAAAAATAGAGTGATAAGTTGGTTTTCTCATTATATAAAATATTTTCTCTCCCCACAACAGACACGAAATTAAAAAAAAGTAATAAAATTTTATTAGATAGGTAGCCCTACAATCCGTGAAAGGTGGCTCCAGCACGTAAGATGTCATTTAACGTTTGAAATTAACATAAATAATAACGTCGTTTCTCAGACGCCGGCTCTCCAGTTATTGCGTCATTTGCCTGCCCCTAACAGCCTTACAACACTTAACTCCAAATAAAAAGTATATTATAAAAAAATTGAGGCCGTTGTGGCTCAATGGTGCAGAGTATGATTGTAAACACGATGGTTGTGGGTTCAATTCCCATTCTGGGGATGAATTATTCTTATTTCCTCGCTGTGGTAAGAAAGCGAAGCATTATGTTGATTATCCAATCAATATGTATTCTCCAAAATTAGGCTTTGTGCAGAGTAAGGAGTGTCTTAACACTAGGTTCTCTCTACCTAACCTGCCATATGCGGGATACAGCGTGAAGCTACAACAAAAAAATACAATATAATTTTATTTGATATCGTATTTTTTCCTGTATTTCGTAGGTACAAGCAGATTTACATGACAATAGTGCGAATTCGGTTTATGTTTTAATTTCGCCAGTAGATGTTCAAAGTAAGAAGAAATGGTCTCCATTTGCATATTAGTTGTCCTCCGGTATCATAAAAAGGCGAATTTAAAAGTTTATTGCGTTTGAGGCTTAATGGGTCGGCATTTCTCACGTCCGATGGAAACATTCTATTTTATAATAATTTTTGGCATTCTTATATTATATTTTTTTTGTTTACTTTGTAGTGGTGTTGAAATTTGGTTTTTAATTACCGATTTGACTATAGGTGGTTTGGAATTGTTTTATATTATAAAATATATGTAGCAACTAAAGGATAGTTTTTAACTGGTGGCAACGCAGAGGGTAATAATAGGTTTATCAGTCTAATTTAGTCTAATGTTCTTTATTTGGTATTGTAGAGGCCAAACGCATTGGCCGATTTTTATGTTTCTAACATTAATCTAAAATAAGAAGACTAAAAACATACTATATATAACTATATATATTTATATATAATTGATAAAATGAAAAAAATATCAATTTTGCTTGCATAGATAAGAAGGCAGTAGGTACCTGACTATTCACACGAAGGCTGTAGGTTCAATTACAATTTTACTCTACTTACTCTGTTATAACATAGTTTTTATTATATATCTCGTACATTAAGCAACTTTTTTTTAATATCAATCTCTGTTTGAAAAACCAAGGTGGTGGGTATTGACTCCCACTCAAGAATGAATTATTTTCCTTTCCTTACTCTGACAATAAGGCAAAGAGATACGTTGAGTTCTGCCATTTAATACGCAATAACTCTAAACTCGGATAAGAATTGAGCTAAAAAAAATATTATTTCTTATCAAATAATACTTATGCTCTAGATTGTTTACATTATTCTCTTTTCTCGTACTACCCTCAATTATTCCAGAGTAAGATTTCTACATTTAAATGTGACCCCCAAGCACGTCGGTCGCAGGCACCAACAATAAATAAAAGGTGGAGCCGACCGCAAGTAAACCATGAATTATCGTTTTTGAGGAACCCAATGTTAAGAAATATAAACGATTCTGTTGAAATTATACTATTTAATTAATTTACATTTTAAATATTTGTTTTATTTTTAAATACTTATTAATATACATACCATTGAAGTATCTAATTTTTGCAATTTTTATTTGGACATTCGCAATGTTAACTCACAAATTATAAGGTTTTTATGGTATATGTCGTAGGTTCAATACCTGCAGTGGTTTTTTCAACTACTCTGACAAGACATCCCATTGTAAATTAATGGCATAAATTCAAGTGTTTCATAGTTCTAAATAAAAAAAAATCCGGATTTTCGATGCATGTTGAGTGGCGAAACTAAACCCCGCAATTTTTATTTAGTACCGTCGCAAAACAATGTAAATATTAATAGTCAATAATTCATTCCCCCAAGTGAGAATTGAACCCACAACCATCGCTTTAACAGTCAGATGTTTAATAAGCAATAATTCATTCCCCCGACTGGGAGTCGAATCCAGAACCAACGCGTTAACAGTCACACGTTTGTATCCCTGCGCCACAACGGCCTCAAAAGTTTATTTCAAGATAAACATACTAAGTATAATACATACTTTTCTTATCAAAAATAAAGTTGACGCGTGAAGTGCGTCTGACCCATAAATATCACTTTGGCCGGGCTACTCTGACATGAATTGTAAATGCGCCATTTTCCAACTTGGCTATGAATTTATAGCTTTTTTACACAAATCCCGTATCTGTATTTGATCCCGTAACACCTTGTAATCTTCAAAAGTTTGAATGAGATCAACTGTGTTAGTCGTTTATTTACGGCATTAAAGATTTTATCTACTTAATAATACTAATAATATTAAAAAATTAAATCAGCTTCACACTGTATCCGGCACACAGCAGGGTAGGCAGAAGGAACCTAGTGTTAAGACACACCGTTCCCCCTTTCCGCCGAGTTCTGGAGGAATTGCGTATTGAGTGGCTCAACTCAACGCCGCGCTTTGCCTTGACACTAGAGCAAAGAAATTAAAATTTAAATGTAAGTAAATATTTCATTTCCTCGAGTGCGGATCGAACTCATAACCAGTCGATTTCACAGTCACACTTTGTACCCCTGCGCCACGACTGGCCTCAATACTATATTATTCTATATACATTTTAATTTCTGGTACTATAAAATACGGCCTTGAGATCCAACACTCAACAAATAATATCACGAAAATTGGACTTAAACTGGAGAACAGAGTGTCTTAACACTAGGTACCCCACCCACCCTGCTATACAAAAATATACCAATATGAAAAATATCTCAAAATAGTAAAAACACAAATATAACATTAATACCGGCATTCGCTTTATGAATCCATTTCCTTTCTCAGTTCAAGGTGTGTACTTTGTTTACGCTAAATGATAGCCGATCGTAAACTAGTCTAAACACGCGGTTCCGCCCGCTGCGGCCACCTGGCGGTGCTTTGCTTCACAGAATATTATTGTAAGGTGATTATGTGTGACTTATATACAGACGGATGAGTGAATATTAATATATAAGCTGTATATATTTATATTTTTCGTGTCGGTTGGCTGATAAGCAAAGATAGTAATCTAAGCAAAAGCATCAATTATTCTAAAATAAATTAATTACCTTAAAAACACAAGATTTTAATAAAACAAAATAAATTTTACTTATTTTTTGTTTTTTCTTTTAGCTTCACGCTGTATCCCCCACACAGCAGGGTAAGTAGAGGGAACCTAGTGTTAAGACACTCCGTTCCCCACTTTCTGCCGAATTCTGGAGGCATTGCGTGTTGAGTGGCAGAACTCAACGCCGCGTTTAACCTCGACACCAGAGCGAAGAAATGGAAATATAAATTTAAGTAAATATTTCATTTCCTCGAGTGGGGATCGAACCCACAACCAGTCGGTTTTGCAGTCACACCTCGTGCCGCTGCGCCACGACCGGCCTCAGTAGGCATATTTTTTGTTAATTTTTAATATGTACATTACAAGTTTTTTTAAACTTGGAAACCTATTTGAATCAGAAAAATAAAATGACTACTGAGCTTAGACGGTCTTTTCTAGTATAATAATTTGTTATAGCAAAAAAAGTAAGTTTATTTAGTACCGACATATGGTACCAGAGTTTACGTAAAAATCTCAGCTTGAAAAAACAAAAAACTCATAAATGTTTATAGATTTGCGACCTCCTTATATGTATAGAGTCGAAACCACCCTTAGTAGAAAATAAACAAAAATTTTATTTATATACATTTTACTACTCCAGTTATTTATTTTTGCTTAAAATAATATAGATTAATTTATTTTAAATTATATAAGAGTAATAGCGTTGAGTTGAGAATTAAATATATTTATTTATCCGATGCGATAGGACAAAGCACGACATTAAGTTCTGCCATTTAACATAATTGTAATGTTATTACCGGGAAAAGATAGAATTCAGAGAAAGATCGGAGAAGGAGTGTCCTGATACTAGGTTTTCTTTTTACCTGAAGAAATAGAATCACTTATTTTAAGCAGTAGGTAAAAATGGATTATATCTAAAGTAAATAGTGTAAAGACGGCGTTGAGCTCCGCCGCTCACTCACAATATCTCGAAAATTTGGTGATACATGTAGAACGGAGCCTTGCTATATGTGAAATATAGCGTGAAACTACTATTATTATTAGATATTATTAGAATCCCTGACTTCTCTAAATCATTCACTAATATCCACACATTATCATATCGCGAATCACAAACACAGCTTACCGTTTTATTTACGTACGTATATCTGAAAAACTTTACCACTTCTACTAAAACATTTGTCCATTTTCCTTTTCATCTCGAAATCACTTAACATAAGTAGGTACCTATACCTAGTACCTGAACAACAACAATCGTAACATAAATAATATTGGTAACAACAAAATATTGTGTTTATCCCACAACAATGACCGACAAAATACATTGTCACCACGTATTATTTATAGCAGTGTTGTTAGAAAGCTTTTCGGAACTTTAATGATAGTTTTAGTTGCTATCGTACGATGAACTAGCTTATACTTGCGGCTTCGCTCGATAAAAGTAAATTTTGTCCCGACTCGGATTGAAACATACTTCCTATTTATTTTATAAATATCAAATATAACATTGGTCGTATTTTTTAATTCAAAACAATCAAAAATTATTATAGAAATAACGATAATGTAGTAAAAAATCATATTAGAATATTAGAGATTAAAGTAATAAAAAATCATATTAGAAGTCATTATAGTTGTCAATCAATTCTGTTTATTAAATCAATGATCATGTAGTTTAAGCGGGTGAAGCCGCGGGCGGGCCGCTAGTGTATAATAAATGGCTTATTTTAAGTGATAGAGGTAGCTCTGACATCAGGTACTGTGGGTTAGAGCGATTTAATATGGCTTATAGCCAAAAATAATTTTCCAATTCGTACTAGTAGTTCCTGAGATTAGCGTTCAACTATAATATGAATATAGATTATATGTTTTTATAAAAAAAAGTCACGGTCGTGGAGTTGGGATGCTATGTCTAAGAATTCAAGTCCGAATAGGAAATGAATAAATTATTACTTTTTATCGGCTTTGGTAGACAGAGCGCGGTTTTACCTTCCGACACGCAATGTCTCGAAAAATTGAAGGCCGAAGTGTCTCACTATGTTCCCTTTACCTACCCTGCGTTCCGGGAAAAAGTTGTTAAGCTGTATATGTTTTACGTATCTGCAATATAAGACGGAACTCAACACCACGCTCAAAAAATACTTATTAAATCTTATTTTTAGGCATTATTTACATAAAAGAGTACTTTAGTAGTAGTATACTTTAAAAGACGCGACAGTGTGTAGACAATCTATTATGTCGATAACTCCGAACCTTGTGTAAGTATCTATGAAATATGCTAACATGTCGTCGTATATCAATCACTACTTTGTAGTTCAAGTAAATATTTTTAAGTATTTGTTCAATGGTTCTTATTTTGCACAGATACGGCGGGAAAATCAGAGGGAGCATAGAGAGAGTTAAGACACTCACAATCTTTCTTTAATTTTTTTTAACAAATTCAAAGTACGCTAGTGCTTTATGTTAAGTAAAATTATTTTCTACTTTTCAGTTTGTTTGAAGTCGGTTTGTTCTTTTTTTTTAAATTAATTTATTAATAAATATGCTAAAATAGATAAAAACTAAAGAATGTTGGGCTCTTAAGAAACAATTACCGTAAATAACTGTTTTTGTATATATTTTTTTATTATTTAAATAGAAAATATTTAAAAACGTATTCAGTTTAAAATTAAAAATCTTTACCCTCTATCATAATCATATACAAAACCCATAAAGTACCGGCTAATATAAATATCATGTTATATGAGAGAGAACTCGTATTTTCTAAGAAAATCACATGAAGCAATAATGCATAAGGCGGGCATTCCTTTGGAACTATGCTGAATATTTTTAATCAATACAAATTAGGTACCGCCTCGGGCGCCGCGAGGATGTACGCTTGTTTCTTACACACGGTCGATTATGATGTAGTAAATTGAGAAGTTAAGTAAAATTGCTTTTTAAAAAAGTTTTAAAGTGTTTTTTTTTATGAAAATTGAGATAATTTAAGCTGATATGAGTAAAAAATGGAGTAGGGGATATTTCAGCACTAAGTTTAAAATGTGTTTTAACATAGATATTAATAAAAAGCTAAAGATTTAAAAATAATAAATAAATATAATGTGTGATATTGTAACGCGATGGTTGTGGGTTTGATTGCCATTTGGGGAATGAAATTATTGATTTATAAATATTAATATATTTTTTTCGCTCTTCTATCAAAACAAAAAGCGCGGTGTTGAGTTCCGCCTCTCAACACGCGGTGCCTCAAAAATTCGGCTGAAAATCGGGAATGGAGTGTCTTAACACAAGGGTCCCTCCGCATATCCTGCTATATGCGGGGGATACAGCGTGAAGCTGAAATAAAAATAATATTAATATTAACGGTTTTTACCCAATTTAATATAATTTCTCATGTCCATCTTATTTATCTTATTAGCACTGTGTCCATCACGATGTGCATACACTATTAAAGATCCCGAAGATCCCGGGATCGAGCCCAATATTGATTCATCGCCTCAGGTACGCTATCTCAACAATGTTGGAAGCTTCTAAAATTGGATTTGGGTTTATTAAGGAAAATATTTTCATTTTCGCATTTATTACTTTGATTTATACCTATATGCGAGCTTAAACAAGTTTATGAAAATATGGAGGGATTACGCTGTAAAACCGGTAGGAGTATTAAATTTGTATGTATAAATAATGAAATTACACTGAAATACCTAAATATTGAAATTAAAGCCGACGTAATGGTTGTGGGATCGATTCCTATTCGGTGTTTTTAACTATTTTTGTTTCTTCGCTCTGATAGCCAGACAAACCGTGGCGTTAATGTACGCTGTTCAACGCGGAATGTCTGTAAAAATCTGCCAAAAATGTGCAACAAATGTCTGTGTCTTATTTTTATGTTCCCACTGGTTTCCCTGCTTTATGTGGAATGCAAAATAACAACTTTTAAACAAATATTTAGTAATATTTACAGTTGCTAACTACAGAGTTTTATGTAGTGGGTTCCATCCTCTCCCAGGGGAATGATAATATTTAAATTATCATCATTTCCGTGCTCTATCAGGCAAAGTTCAGTACTGAGTTGCGCAACTCAACACGTCTATCCATTTTCCAATTTTCGTCATAATATCTCAAAAATTGGGGAACGGAGTATTTCAACACTAGGTTCCCTCTGCCTATCCTGCTATGCTTTTTTTAAAAAGTAACCTATTTCAAAAGACACAAGATGAGCAAGTATAGAACACGGTCGGTCTCGAGGCGAGTGCGGCCAGCTGTTAATGGCAGTGTTGTGTATCGGTGAGGGGCACTACACGGTCGCTTTGGAGAAAATTCTATTGTCTCTAAGATTTAAGTCTATACTTGAAAAACTAAAGTGTATGTAATTTTAAAAAGTTAGATAGTATAATATATATTTTTTTATTATGATGTTTATGTAATGATAAAAAAATGCAGCTTTACGCATTTGTTCGCATTGAAAGGAAAGTACAGGGACCCTAGTGGTTAGGATATTCCGTTTCTCACTTTCCACTCAATTTTCAAGATTATTCAATATTTAGAGATTTGGTTGGACTTAACACCGCGTTTAATATTTTAGAGCGCATAATTGAAAATTATTTATATATCATTTATTCTTCTAAGTGGGAATTGTACCCACAACCGCCGTGTTTGCAGTTTAACTTTAAAATCATGGTTGAGAAGGCAAATCGTGGCATCGAATTATACTACTCAGAACACGAAAGATCTCGAAAATAAAGCGTTATGTGGAGAATGGAGTGTCTTAACACTAGATTTTCTCTTCCTACCCTGCAAAAATAGTAAAAACACATCACACTACATATATTGTTAATAGTTTAAATATTACAAACGTAGAACTGACCAAAAACTATAAATAGAGCCTAGCTCGAGCAAATCTTCGAAGTTCAGTTACTACAAGTTCTAAACAGCCGCGGGCGGACACTCCCTTCACTTAAAACGAAATGAAGTTCGCATGTCCCCACTAAACTTACGTCTAATAAACTTCTAACAACCAACTATTTTATTTAATCACAATTGTGCAGTTTAAAATAGATTTTCTATATAATACTTCAACACAATCGTTTATCGCAAATAGTTGAGGTTTTATAGATTTTTTTATAGTTTCACGCTGTATCCCGCAATTAGCAGGGTAGGCAGAATGAACCTATTGTTAAAATTTTCCGTTCAATTTTGAAGACGAGAGGTGAATGGCGGAACTAAACGTTGCGCTTTGTCTACATACTAGAGATATGCAAGATATTTTGAATATTATATCTAAAAAATAAGTAAAATACACAGTGGTAATGTAAACGTGTTGGTTGTGAGTTTGATCCTTACTTGTGAGAATAAATTTATTTTTATTTCCCTGTTTGGTAAGATACATTAAGCACGCAACTGGTATACAGAGGTATGTGCGGGATAAAGCGTGAAGCTGAAAAACTAAAACTATATATATAGGCATAAATACAGAAATATTTGAGGAAACGTTTCAATTTATCAAAAGTAATTCTTTTGTACGATACCCTCTGCTCCAAGATATAACAGATATAATAGTGGGGTAAAATGCACAAGTCACTATAATCTACTTCATCAATAAAATATATATTTTTTATGGTTATATATTTCTTAAATATATTTCTTATGGTTGTATTTAAACTAATCAAAATGAAAATAAATTTCATAATATGAAACAGCTAATATTAGAAATGTATACTTTAAGCTAATATGTACCACTGAAAAAATTGTTTAGTTGAACGCGAAGGAATTGTGTTTTTTTTAAATAGTCAATGTTGTATTGGATAGTCCATTTAGCTAGAAAGACTATACTGGTAGGCTATATTTTGTTAAGTTAATTGTTTTGATGCAATGCACCTGCGTGAGGGAAATTTCTCGGGAACTCGGATTGTGTCTATTTTTTTCATTGATATCTACCACTCAACATCCTTTTTTAAAAAAATAATAATATATTTAGTAGCTCCAGATTTCTCGTATAACAGTATAGACAGACAGAAGCTAGTGTTAAAACATTCTGTACTCTGTTTTTTGCCGAATTCAAAATATTGTGTGCTGAGCGGCGAAACTGAACGCCGCGTTTTATCTTGTCAGAGCAGAGAAATAAAATATTATTCAATTATTAAGTCACAAAGCCAAACACTAGAAGCACGTACGTACCTCTACATACATATAATATTCGTCGTTTTCACTCGCTTTAACACTTACCAAGTTGTTAAGCACCCAAGTTAGACAATAACCGGCTAGATTACACCCGCTGAGGTGTTTGATATTAGGGAATTATCACGACGACAGCTTAAATTGAGAAATCGTATTTAAATTTTATATATAGTATAATATATTCCTTTTTCTAAGCAAATATTAACTATGAATTATTATTAGCAAGAATGTTTAATAAAAAAATATTTATACGTTGAGACAATATTGCAACATCATTTTAATCTCTACTCTTCGGCAAATTTAGCATTGCATATACCATTAAAGCTTTTAAATTTTAAATACAAATGTTCATAAACTATTAGATAAAACACGGTGTTGATTGAGCTGAAAGGGAAAAACGGAGTGTCTTAACACTTGAGGAAAAACATGAACACATTCCCTTTTACAGGAATTCGGATATTAAGTAATTATATATTACTAAAATCTAGCAAGGGCAAAGCAAAAAATTTTGCTCTACAATTCATCACCACAAAATAAAAGTAGAAAATTGCGTTATTTTTTTTAATCCAAACAATAGAAAACTGTCAAGTTATATTTTTCAACAACCTCCATCCTGCCAGCCGTAAAGCTGAGATAGGCTGGAATCGTCGAAGTTGCAAAGAATCGCCGATTAGATTAACAATGACTGTCGCGTAACAAACAAAACATTACTAATTGCTTCTTCTTTTATTGCAACTTTTGAAATATTAGTCAACGTCACGACTAGGGTTCCCATGATTAAGTGTAATGCAGGACATTTGTAACTAATTTCACGCTTTTTCCACCATGGTACAGTAAACGATGTGATTTTAGTGCTAAGAAATTCCGTTCTCCAATTTCCTTGCAACTTTCAGGATTTGGAATGTACTCCTAGAAATTCCGATATTAATGTCAGATATTAACTATATTTTTTATGTCTGAGTAGTGCTGGTTTGTAAGTGTAGAAATGGTGTCCGAGCTGTTCACACGCAAACTGATGAAAATTTATTGCGTTTATTGTACGCGGTGCGGTGTATTGATAATGTCAAAGATGTTTAAAACTTTTCTACACCAGATACGTTTTGCCCAAGTATAACGTGTAGCGACACTATTTATTATGTCACAATAAATTTTGTTATTAGACTCGTGTGCATTCAGAGACACTCGATGTTTACACAAAGTATCTATATATTAGTATTTTAACGGAGCGAGAAAAGTAATATATATTGAATACAAGGTATAATTCCCCACAGTGGGAACTCAAAAGCATTGCAGCTACAGTCATATACTGATTCTACACGTGCATGGGGAACAAAATGTTTTAGCAGTAGGTTCCCTCAGCCTACCTTGCTATGAAATTGAATGAAAAGGCGTTAAGCTAATAAAAAAACTAATCACACTATCCTAAAAATTATCAACATCATACCCCCCCTAGCCATTGTTGCCGATATCGTATCTTAAAAAATGTTGAGACAACACCTCCCCACTAATCCGGGGATGAGCAAGGATTAAGGGATGCTCGACCGCAAACAAGAAACAAACAGTGAGAAAAAATAACAGCCCTCCAACCGCCTATCTTTAATTAGATTGATGAACATCATTTGTTATGGGTGTTATAGAATTATTGTAGTTGTTTAATTCGAGAATATAATGGAATATTCTTTAAATTTTCTATGAAAACTGAAATGTTTTATAATTTTCATTTAATATTTAATACAATTGTAGTAATTTAAAGATAGTTATCACTAATATTTTTTTTGATTTTATTATAGCTTCACGGAGTTTTTTCGTATACGTGCTTTTTTAAGCATACAACAATAGCCTCATCCACGCAAAAACCAAATTTTCAAGACATTACGGGTAAAGTGGCGGAACTCAACTTCATGATTTGTCTTGTTACTAGAGCGAGAGTAAAAATCGAACTCACAATCGCTGCATTTATAGTCCGATGCTTTGACACTGTGCCACAGCGGCCTAAGAATCTGAATTAATAAAATTAATGTAAACTGATCATATTCTATTTTTAACTATGTTTCTTTATCTGTTTGCATTAAGTGTAATGTAAAGATGACAAGAAGAATATAGAATGAGGAAGCCCAGTATACCTACTCTTCTTTGTGTCTATTTA
>JAATLQ010001210.1:19199-47382 GCA_013421005.1 Heliconius erato x Heliconius himera
TAGATACCGGAACTTAACGCCGCACTTTATAGATAAAAAATGTAACTAATGAAAAAAAAAAACAATTGCAACATGAATATAATAAATATGCAACGGAACGTTCAGTGCATAAAAAAATCAAACTTAACCATAACTCTGCAACGATAACAAAAAAAAAAAAAACAAACGAATTGACATTTGATCGTTAAACACTACGCTAAAATGGTGCATTTCGTATTGTTTAAATTACCCCATAAATATACATACGTAACGGTTACAACAAAGGATGTGACCGGTACGGCCGACGGGTGATAAATCTGCGATGCATGGTAAGTACGTAAGTTTTACGGTGGCAAAATGTCATATTGTAAAATGTAAATGTAACTATCTAAAACGGTAAGTGGAGAAACGGTATTCACAAATCATTGTTTATTTGTGCGGCGTTAAGTTCCGGTATCAAATAGGTACACAACGTCTTTATAAATAGGCACAAGGGAGAGTACACTGGTTTTTACATCTATATATATCACGCTGTATCGTTCATAACTATAGCTGGCAGTCGCGGAACTTGTTCTAAAAGACCCCATTCTTCCTTCTTTCTCTGCGGAACTAAACGCCGCGTTTTGTCTCCTTACATTGAGATGCATACGCTGCGTTACGACGGCCTCTATAAATAATAAATCTGCGACGCATACATAATATTGTAAAATGTACAGAGTATTTGTAGTGGGTTCTTTTTTTTTCGCACATAGTATGTTAGGTAGGGCTAGTGTTAGAACACTGTTCCCACGTACCATACATTTTCGAAACATGAAATATATTGAGTTGCGGAACTAAACGCCGCGTTTTGTCTTCTTACAGTCGGACGTGTCGTAACAACAATAAATACCTCTGAAAATAATAAACCTGCAAAGCATACGACAATACGACATAACTTTCACGAAATATCATATTGTAAAATGTAAATTTAACTACCTAATGCGAATGAGCTAAAGCTCTAAAGCACTGTTTATTTGTCGTAGAGTTGAGTTGACTAGTGTTTTTATGTTCGCGAGAAATAAAAACGTCTCGCGGCGAATTATGAATTGTGTATACGGGAATATTGGAACTGGAGAGACGGCATTTGGAATATTTTTGTGTCTTTTTTTTTATAGTTTCACGCTGTATCACGCATATAGCAGAGCATATAGAGGAAACATTAAGACATTCCGTTTTAGAGACATTGCATGTTTAGTTGCAGATCACCGTCGCGCATTGTCTTCTTACTAAAGCGACTAAATTTAAGACTAAACTCATTCCCCCAATTTTTTATATATTTTTTTTACATATTAATTTCACTTTTAGTTAATTTTTATAAATAAATTTTTTAGAGTGGTTGAAAAACATTTTTGAAGTAAATATAAATATGTTATATTGATATCAATATTTTTAAGTATATAATACTGAAGAGTATGTTTATTATGTTAAGCGCGTTCGACCGATCACACTAATCTCAGGAACCATTTATTCGAATTCGATTTTTTTTTTGGTGTTTCATATTTTCTTTATTGAATAATGGCTACGAAGTTGCTACTATTATCAATTAGAGTAAAATAATGAAGAAAAATGTCTTGGTTATTTTCTATTAACCAAGCTTTCAAAAACACATAGTAGCCAGTTAAATTTATCAATAAAAAACAACATAAAAACAAAATTTAAGCAAGAATATTCATAAAACAATAGCTTATCTTATACAAGATTCACAAACTATCATAATCCGTTTCAGGTCACTTGCCGTGTCTGCAATTCCACAAGTCTATGCCAAGTGTCTCCTAGGTGGTGCATCGAGGCAGTTTGCTTGATATAATGCACGTCGCAGCCGTTATTGCTTCAACCTACTTATTTATAATTGTTACTGCCGCCCCCATCCACAGCTGACCCCTGTCTCTCCCTCCAATTCCACCTAAACAGAAGTGAGGAGTACGGCGTAGTACAAACTGGCGGTTCAAGTTGAACTGGTGGCTTTATAGCTATGGGTAAGCTTTCAAGAGCCAGTTAGGTCGGCACGGGCAATTTAGTTTTCTTTCATAGTGACTGGTAGTAAGACCTTTATTACACAAGCAATGGACTTTCAGATGAATCATTCTAATGACCCGGTGTTGGATGAAGCTGTATGTTCATATAAACCAGTATATCTGATGGTATCTCCGTTTTAATAATTACTTGGAACGCGAGCCTATGCCTTCAAGTCTTCATTTTTATTGGCTATTTCAAGTAAAATTATGTAGGAATAGAGAGTTGTCTTGTTCTTTTGTATATATATTTTTTTTGTTCATTTTGTTTAATGTTACGAAATGCAGTCGTATTTCGTGTACGTTTCAGTGTCAAGGAAATTGTGTACTTCTCGTAATAATAGCTGTTACAATTTTTATTTGTTTTCTTGTTGGCTGAGGTCCTGTTTTCAAGATTTTGTAATGTAAATGTTAATTTATTTATTTGATATATTAAAAGGAGAATAGAAGTTTTTTTAACTATTTTATATATATATATAACATATATTCGTTTTTAGTTGCGGCTTTACCTTTGTTTTGTATGATATGGAATAGCGTAAGTGTAAATCTGGAAATTATTGATTTAAAAAAAATCTGGTCGAGTTTCTTTCGCCAGTTCTTCTCAGGTTGCAAGCAGAACTGGTCGTAAATTAATTGATGTTTAAAAATGAAACTTATAACATTTTATTCTGAATAAAAGTATTTGACTATGACTTTGGCGCTTCTAAGCGCCAGTCATAGTCAAATAATTTTACCTGGTAGCATCTGCATTTAACTGGTAGCATCCACCATATTATATATAGACCTATATATAGTATTCTTCGATAAATATATATCGAACACAAAAAGGCCGTCCGTGGCGCAGCGGCACGAGGTGTGGACTGTAAAACCGACTGATTGTGGGTTCGATCCCCACTCGAGGAGATGAAATATTTACTTAAATTTATATTTCCATTTCTTCGCTCTGGTGTCGAGGTTAAGCGCGGCGTTGAGTTCTGCCACTCAACACGCAATGCCTCCAGAATTCGGCAGAAAGTGGGGAACGGAGTGTCTTAACACAAAGTTCCCTCTGCCTACCCTGCTGTGTGCGGGATACAGCGTGAAGCTGATTATTTATTATGAACACAAAAAAAATTAAATTTAAAATTATTACTTTATGTGTTTATAACCAATTTTTCTTTTATATTTATAATATTAGTAGATATAGATGTTTGTACATATTATGTATAGGATATATTGTGTAGATATATCCTAACATCTTATAATAATAATTATTATTATTTTCAGCATTACGCTGTATTCCGTAAGTAGCAGAATATAAAAATATTATAAACGAAAATATTTATGAAAAAGTTATTAACCTAATATATATATAAGAAAAGGACTATCGGTCCGATATATAGAGCGATGTATGATTGAGAGTATGTAGACCGAAGAAATAAAAATATTGAATCCATGTGCATTAAATATTTTTATTTCATTCACACTTATCGATGAAAATATTGAATTCATGTGGGTTTGATACTTTCATTTGTTAGCTCTGGTAACAAGACAAGGTGCGGCGTTATATTCCGCCATTTAACGTGAAAATTTGATGGAGAGTGAAGAACGAAATGTCCCAACACTAGATCTTCTCTACCTTCACCTAACGTGATAACGTGATACAGCGTGAACCAAAAAAAAAAAACAAAAATACACACATCACAGCACATTCGCTATTATGCACACACAACAAACAAACTGCAACTTCAAAAACAATTATTATAAAAGCCGAAAGCAATAACCACCGTCTAAGTAACGCAGAACGCCGATTAATTTTATTACCTCGGCTAATTCTATCAAATTCGCCTCGCTTTAATAGCGCACAACAAAATAAGACCCTTAAAAACTAATGTTCGGCCTTAATACCGCAAATACCTCTTTGTGACTCCCGGCGGTACTGAGACGGCGTTGCTGGGAACCTGAGATGTAGACGATTTTCTTGGTTTCCATACAAAAAATGTAAAATCAACTCTAAATTTAACTTTATAAGTGTTATTTTGCATTGGCAACAACTTAATTCTAAAGACACCGAAAGATTAAAAAGTTGGGACTCGGTCTCGCGATGTCATTGTAAGTGGAAAATGAGTAAAATAAGGCATGGCAATACATTTTAATAAGGGAGGGAACGGGAACCCTTTATTCCTTACGCGATATCTCTATTAATTGAATTTTATGTTTAATTAACTCAGACCGAGGCTCTGATAATCCAGCGATTGTACCGATTAAACTTAAACTGGTTTTTGGACTGGATCTGAGGTTATTCTTTGAACGTTTATAATGGAGTTGCTATCAGTTTTGTTTTAAGCAAATATTTGGGATTGGGAATCGATTTTGATATGCCTATTTGATGTTTCTGTAGAAATTTGTATAAATTTATGTTAATAATATGTATTGATAAATTTTTTTTACCATATAATAGTCACCAGCAAGCCTAAATAAAAAAATAATATAAATATTTTTTTCAGCGTCAAGCTGTATTCCATACACGGCAGGGTAGGCAGAGGGAACCTAATGTTAAGAAACTCTGTACTCCTTTTTTAGTCGCATTCTGCTTTATTCTGCCGCGCTTTACCTCGAAACCAGAGTGAAAAAAATGAAAATATTAAATATTTCATTTCGTCGAGTGAGAATTGAACCCACAACCTGTTGCGTTTACATTGATATTTTGTGAACATACGCCACGACTGACCTAAAATATACATAATAATAAAATTACCCTGGATCAAAATCGAACTCACAACCGTCACCGCTTGCAGTCAGATGCTGATAAAGATCCTTCTAAAGATCACACCACTGCGTCAAATCGATACCAGGGTCCAGTTTCCACTAAGATGAAGGACTGCGTCTTATCATACATCTCACATGGTCTTATCAGTGACCACCATAATTATAGTCCCTTAAGATACGATGTTATCAGGTTGATTCATTGTGAAAATTATTGCTTGGAACTATATTGTTATATGAAAAGTACGGAATATATTCGTATAGATTTAGAGCCACTATTATATTTATCTTTGATAATAGATAGATATTTATCTATCTTTATACAATAATAAAATCCGTACTAATGTAAGTTCAGTTATAGTAATAAGAGTAAATATAATAAAAAAATAAATTAGCTTCACGCTGTATCCCGAAGACATCAATGCGATCTAGTGTAGGGCAGAGGGAACCTAGTGTTAAGACACTCCGTTCCCCACTTTTTACTGAACTCTGGAGGTATTGCGTTTACTTCGACACCAGAACGAAGAAAAAAAAATATAAATGTAAACAAATATTTCATTTCTTCAAGTAGGGATCGAAATCATAATCATTCAATCTTTCAGTCATACATTGTGCCCCTGCGGCACGACTGGCGTCTAATTATAGTAAGACAAAAATATTACATTAAAGTATTAGATTTTTTTTAATCTTTCTGAATCCATCATATAACAAGGCAGAAGGAGCTAAGTTTTTACACATTTCGCTTACCACGTCATTTTTGAGACATTGCGTGTTGAGTATTTGTTACCAGAGCGAGAAAATGAAAATTATTCATTTCTTCGAATGGAAAACGAATTCACAACCAAACCACAACCGCCTCTTAGTATAGAAATTTTAAGCACAATACTGGTGTATGATTTATTCTACATGTATAATTAAATCACCTCACATATTGGATATGATAACTTAAACTAAGTAAAGTAGACAAAAATCAGTGTTAATCTACGCTACTAGGTAAATGCATTTTCATTATATTGCGCTTACCAGGTGGCGTAAACTAACGCTGCTTTTTATCTATCCATATATTATTTAACTGACCCACTATAGGAGGTCTACGTTAAAGAATGTTTAAAAAAAATTAAATAAACCAATTTATTACACCGGAAATTTACTCTTCAAGAACAGATATGTATTGAAGACAGTGTTTATTTACACAAGTTCCATATACGGTGATTAGTGATGGCATCGCCACTAAATGTCAAAATGTCTCGAAACTACGGATTTACGATCGTCGCGGAAGCAGTTAAATTTAATGTAAAAATTTAATTTGTTTTCAAATAAATCAATGGCTCTCTTTATCTATATATTATGTTTATTACGTGAAATGTGATGAGTTCCATATTGACTTAACTTTGTGGTATTATTGAAATTATACAATTTTAACTAAATATGTTGAACTCATTTTGAAAATGCATATGTTTTATATGGGGACAGGGTTGTGGGTTCGAATCGCACTCGAGGAAATGATATATCTAATGTTTTCATTTTCTCGCTTTAGGTTCCCTATATGCTATGTGCGGGGTGTAAATAAAAAAAAAACTTAATGTTATGTGTAGAGGGCGTGGTGGCGCAGAGTGTCTTACTGTGAAACGCGACAGTTGTAGGTTTGATCCCACTTGGAGGATTTTTTTTTCTCTTTATATAACAGTAGATCCGCCATTCTACATGCAATGTATAGAAATTAGGCGGTGCATGGAGAGCGGAGTGTCTGAACACAAAGTTCCTTGCTTACTTTGCTATATGCAGGATAGAGAGTGAAAAATTATGGGACATAAACTTTTTAGCCGAAGAAAAAAGTAAAAAAAATCAGGTTAGACAAAAGTAAACTTGACACTTCGTTCTCAACGTACCACCTAATTCTCCAGAGCTTGTGTCGAGTGGCGAAATTCAACGCCTAGCTTTACCTTAGCAGAGTGGAAAAATTATGAACAAAACTTAAATAAACAAAACGAAATATAAATAAATATAGTAAAAGAACTTTGAGAGTAAGCCGTGATACTAATGTAAAATGTACCATTTGCGCTACACAACGATTTGATCAACCAGTGATTTATACTCGCCACGATCTGTTACGAGAGTTGTTACAATCGGCACAGTAGCGTCATTGGAGTTGTCTGCTAATATAATTAAATTGTGCAGAAATACATATTTGAGATCGTCTTGGTGTTATGGGTTCGATTTCCACTCGGGAAAATTAACTCTGGTAACGAGGCAAAGCGCGGCGTTGAATTGTGCCGCAATGCCTCAAGAAATCAGCAGAAAGTGGGGTACGGAAGTATCTTAATGGTGAAAAGAGGATCTTAACACTAGGTTCCCAGGTTCTCTCTTGTTTACCCTGCTATGTGCGCAATATAGCGTGAAGTTAAAAAAATATTTGAGCATCATCATCATCAGATGTGGTGTAAATATACCGTGCAGTTAAGCTTACATTATCTTCATTATATATATGGCAAAGAAGACAAAGGCAAAAACTTAAAAATTGAAGTGTTAACACTAGGTTCCTTCTACTGACTTGCTATAGGCGGAATATAAAGTCAAGGTATTTATTTGTCATCTATTGTGCATTATGCGTGCGTTATCTTATTAGCAGCATCATTTTTAGCGTACCGTACCTCAAAAGATAAAAACAGAACTCTTATATGATTACTTTGTAAGTAATAACTAATGAAACCTGTCTAACTTACATACATACTTCTTAAAAAATAAAACAACCAAAACAACGATATATTAATCAATAATTCACACGATATTCCACTCATCCAAACCACATTGTTCCTAAGAAGTGTCCTCTAGGGTACAATATTCGGCCTGCGGCGAGGGTGACCACACTTTATCAGTCATCTGATATCGAGTCTTAAATTATATGACCAGTCTAATTAACCGTTAACGATTGCGTTTTATTGCTTTAAGTTCAAATTGACCATATGCCCAAATATGGTTACGAAATCGTAAGAATTTATGGTGAAAGGTCCACTTTCAGGCCAATTAGATGAGATTTAGATGGACTTCGTGTTGCAAATGACTTTGGTAATCATAATTATGGGAGGGGTGGGTAGTTGGTGTTTGTTTTGAAATCTTCGTATATATGTATGAGTGCATATGTAAATGAATAATACAAGTTTTTTTAAGTTTCAACTTTATAATATAATATATTAAACCATTATCAATCAATAAAGTAAATATCAATGTTGGAAGAACTTCTTTTTGTAATTTGTCTTCCAAATAATTTTAAAAATCGAAATATATAAATAATTTATACCTAATTAGAATAATATAAAAATGAGCACTACCTATAACGAAAATTATACCAAAAAAAACATTCAACGTAAGTCACATCTTCTCCAATTACACAAACTGTTTTCTATCAAGAGTATTACATGGAAAACTGGTACAAACATCAAGCAACAGACGAATACACAAATATTACTACTTGCCCCAGCACCTAAGAGAGTAAATTCATGCAAATCGTTTTTACGAAGCAAAGTTTAGCCGTTAAAAAAAAGCTTCGAAATAATAAGAAAAGAAATCGCGCCCGGCCGATTGTGTTTTCCTCTTAATTTAATCAAATCATGGACTCCGGTGTATTTTTCTGACTCATTTATTTTTAATTTCGAAACAGAGTTTTGGAGGCGGTGAGGCAAAGTTATTGTGTATTTTGGCATTATTTTTTAAATTAATAAACGTGATGATTTCGATTTTTGTGATTTCTTTTTGATTTTGATGTGGAAATAGCGCATAATATTTAATTTGTATATTATAATTTTCGATTTTAAAAAAAATGCTAGCTTAATGTATCTTCCCTGTATAGTAGGATAGGCATGAGTAACCTAATCATATTGTTTGTCTGGTTTCGAACCATCAGGCTTTAAAACGAAAAAAAATAATATATATATATATTAAATCCAAAGATTGCGCGACGAATTACAAACATACCAACGCGTGTATTCAATACAATATATAAAGCAACTTGAGGCCAGTCGTGGCGCAGAGGCACAAAGCGTGACTGTAAAAACGACTGGTTGTGGATTCTATCCCCTCTCGAGGAAGTGAAATATTTATTTACATTTATATTTTCATTTCTTCGCTCTGGTGTCGAGGCAAAGCGCCGCGTTGAATTCCGCCACTCAACATGCAATGCTTTCAGAACTCGGCGGAAAGTGGGGAACGGAGTGTCTTAACACTAGGGTAGGCAGAGGGAACTCCCTACCCTGCTGTGTGCGGGATACAGCGTGAAGCTGATTTTATATAAAGCAACTTCGAATGCAAGTATTCTAGTAGTTACAGTTTATTATAACTATAAAAGTAAAATAATAGAACATTTTTATATTTAACGAAATAAATGAATAACCTAAGAATATAACAAATACGATAATTTAATAACTCAACACTATAGCAGTTAATGTTTCAATACGCAAACTCTTACATCTAATCTAGTGTCCCCCGAGTAATATCATGGAGGACCCCATAAAGCCCCATTAGTCCCACCTTGCCCCATACTTGTTAATTGTTCTTAACGACTTGTGATATTGATTATATGGAGTGGCAAGTTGGCCGAGATGGTCTTATCTTATAGCTGCGCTTAATGCATGTTACGTAAATATTTACATGTTTTAGATGAAATTCAAAATTTTGTTGTTGTTAAAGCCATTTCTAGAAAATATGTAATTTACGAAAATATTTATTTATAATACGCAGGTTGTTATCTAGAAATTATAGATCCTATCATTTTTTTATAAGTTCAGGTGGATTATCAAGCAAAATTAAAATTTTGCGCCAATTTCGAAAAGTCTGCTTAAAGACGATGCCAAAGAACATGCCGAACTAAGGAACCTCCTATTTTACTGTCGGTAAACAACGTAAGGAGCTGTTGTATCTCAAAACCAATATATCAGTTTGATTAATAGGTGGAAACTATTGCAGTAAACAGGCCGAGGGCATTTCTCACTAACTTATTATAATCAACGTGGACCCATTTCAGGTGGAGTAGAAACAAAGTAATATATCAAAGTTTGCAACTTAACCGAGTGCGAGGTGTGAGGGTATGAGTTATGCTAACCGCATACCCGTTCGTCTGGTGGTGCAAGTTATAGGCGATGTAAAAAAAATCGCGTTACTTTTTTATTTAATTGGTGACTAAAGAAAAACTGTGAAATAACTGTCTTCTTTTTTCAGCTTCACGCTGTATCCCGCAAAAAGTAAGGTAGGCCACGCTTTGCCTCGACACCAGAGCGAAGAAATGAATAAATATTTAAATCCCTCGAGTGGGGGATCGAAACCACAACCTGTCGCATTTACAGTCACTCGCAGTGCCACTACGCCACAACTGGCCTCAACTGTATTTTTATTTAAAATTCATTTATGCAGGGATTGCTCAGAGCTCCTCACCCTGCACGCAATCCCTGCATTGAGCCCGGAACCTACATGAGGTCATGGATGTTACCATTTCATTGCTTCCATGGCATTCCAAGCTGCCACTATAAATATAATACACTCTTACGTAATCTATATGATTACGTAATTATATAGATTCCTATTTTCATGTTGTCTAATATTTTACTTTTATGATTGATATTTTCTACCGTGTGATCTCAGCCTAGAATAAGATCATCCTGGTACTGGTAGTGTCGTAAGAGGCGACTAAAGTACGTGTGGTAGAGTCACGTCGCCAGCAATGGCAACACGCATGGGCAGACTCGACCGGATCGTTACCACCCCCGGCATTTAAAGAATCTTTGCTATAAGAAGCAATTTAGTACCTACATACACAATATTTAAATGTATTAAGCTGACTCTATTAATTGTGACGTAGCGGTACATAATCTGAATATAATAATGAAGATTATGGCTCTAACTCTAAGATATTTGATTACCATTGGTGGTGATTATTTTAATATCCTCACTTTGCTGGTAAAAACGATCATTTCACCACTCAGCATGCAATCTCACGAAAATGATACGGTGCATGAGAAACAAACTGTATTGATAGTAGATACCCTATGCCTTCCCTGTCATATACGAAATACTGCGCGAAGCATGTATGTTTCATATTTATTACTGTAAAATCGTTTTTTTATAAATATAATAAAATATTTTAAAGTATAAAATCGCTACCACTCACAGCAAAGACGCGAGCATCACCAAAACGCATTTATCGCGGCCCCGCCCGTCGCGCGTAATTGAGTTAACGTAAGAAACGTAACGGCTCGCGCGAGACACAAGTTTTGTTACCACTAACATTATTTATACTTGCCACCTTGCATTTAAATTAGTTGTTACTGAAAACTGTAAATATATGGGCATAAAATTGAAATCGAGTTAATAATAAAACAAATTAAAGTTACTAAAGTGGAGAACGGAGTGTCTTAACATTACGTTCCCTCTGCCTACCCTGGTGTGTGCGGGATACAGCGTGCTGTAGCGAAGCTAATCATTATTATTTTTTTTTAATAAAACTAATAATTTATTTTTTGCTGCTCGCTTTATCCCGCATATAGCAGGCCAGGTAGAGGGATCCAGTGTGTGTACACTCCGTTTCCCGTTTTCTGCCGAAGGCTTAAGTTTGAGTGGACTTTGGAACTCAACAATGCGCTTGGAAAACAGATAGATAAGAAATAATAAATTAAAAATATTTTTGTTCAAATAGATTTTTACTTTTACTCTTATTCAACTATTTACAATAGACATACATATACAATCAAATAAAATTTTACCATTCAAATGAAATTATTCAAAATTTTGTCCCTCGACGCCTTACTATGGGAGACTAAGCAAAAAACATGAAAAATACAAGTAAATATAAACAAATAGCTACATAGGTGTTCCAGCGACCCCCCCGTGTCACGGAAGCTGACGGACAGACGATGTTATCAATACGGCTTATCCCAGATTATATGTACGGATAAAAAATGTCGAACGTGATTCAGCATACTGATACTATTTTTTTGTTTACTTGCGTCTGCAAGTGTCGTCTGGATATAAACTTGTTATAACATATTCGGATATCTTTAAAGTTTTTTTGCACACAACCAGACAAAATGCGAATACCATAGAAAAAATTTACATATTGAGGTCATCGTCGACCGTAAAGGAGACATCACAGATCCAAAGGCGGTCTTATCGCTTCGAGCAAGCATTTTCTTGTAGTAACTTTATTACACATTTACTAATAAATTATGCACAGTCCAGGAGCAAATGTACAAAATTTGCAAAGTTACAGTACAAATTAAATACTAATAATAATTTACAATTGCCCCCTTAACATAATAAGCTACATATTTAATTAAAAGTCGTGGCGTAGAGGCACAAGTGTGCGACTGTTAACGCCACAGATTGTGGCTTCGATTCCCACTCGAAGTAAGAAATATTCACAGGTTCCCTCTGCCAACCGAAATTAATAAAAAATTAAAAAACGAAAATAAAAAACTTTTACAAATGATCAGAAAATTCCTAACTACTAAGTATATGTATAGCAATATTTTAGAAAATCACTGAACTTAGCTCTCGACAAACACCTTAACACAGGAAGTACTAACACGCTTTACGAGGCGATATCATCGCGCGTATTAAACTATTCTTTTACGACTGTCTCGGATCATAGCTTGAATCAGCTCTATCATAGGGATAAATCGAAATGATGAGACTATTCAGTTTCGTGTTGTATCCCACTTGTAGTAGGGTAGACAGAGGGAGTTTAGTGTTAAGACATTCCGCTCCCCACTTACAGCCAAGTTCTGGAGGTATTGCGTGTTGAGTGGCTGAACTCAACGCCCCAATAAAATAAAAAGAATATACAATTATGCAGTACATTTAGGATTGTGTTTTTTAATTTAATTATAATGATTTCTCTGTTAATTAACATTAATTTTTGTTTCAGTGCTCTGGTAGACAAAGCTCACGGTTGAGTTTCATCATTTAATAGGAAGAGAAAATGTGGGAGGAGTCTTTATGTTTAACACTAGGTTTTACTCATTCTAATCTGTTATAAGTGGGTACAGCGCAAATCTATTAATATTTTTAAATAAAATTTTCATAAGTAGATCTACACTATTAGTATTAGTAGTTGATCTATTTAGCACTATCTTTCATTTTATAAATAATATTATTTATAAAAAGAAAGATAGTGCTAAATAGGTACATCTTGAACATATTTACAGCAAAAAGCTCAGCCTGTCAGCGTCTGTTTAATTCTTTCTTGATTGCTACTTTGTTTTAATAGGTTTAGTTACGATTAAAATTTGTGTTTCAAATTATTATTTTTTATCTATACATGATAGAAAAGACATGCCATCATTGTTCAGTTCAGTTCAGTATATATGAGGGTTCCTCAAATAAGGCCAATATCACTAAAATAAGCCTAACGTTGGAAAAATATATATTTTTTCTGTTTCACATGATTTTGCTGAAAAAGCATAAATTATAATCCAGAAATAATATGGCTGATTTTTCACGCGGCTATGTCATAAGTGTTACCGGTGCTATAGATTGATAAGAAAGTATGACCAATCACCTATATGTGGAGAAAATGTAGGTAAATATTGATGTGTCCAACTAAAGTAGTAAAGGAATTGCTTGCTGAGTTAATCTCAGTTACGGTGATTGTTATAGGTAATTTTATTTACCTTTGAAACAAGAAAATAGTTTCTTTAATATGGTGTTTAATTTTTTTGTACATTTTCTTCTTATGTCAATGTCAATCTTACTATATTATATTGAATCTGTATTAAATCTAATTAAAGTACCCCATGGTCGCTGGAACCACATTTAGACTAAGCTAAGGTATTTTTCATCACTTGGTATTATTTTTATAACAATTGTTAATCA
This sequence comes from Heliconius erato x Heliconius himera, assembly GCA_013421005.1. Taxonomy (NCBI): domain Eukaryota; kingdom Metazoa; phylum Arthropoda; class Insecta; order Lepidoptera; family Nymphalidae; genus Heliconius; species Heliconius erato x Heliconius himera. The sequence continues at coordinate 32,834 of JAATLQ010001210.1, forward strand.
TAAATTTTAGCATACCACAATCGATTTGCTTGTTACCTTGTACCAAAATTCAATATTTTTTTTTACTTATTTATAATTTGTTGTTTATGTTTATTAGAAGCCACCTTTCCTTTCTCTATCAAAAAGCAAATCATAATACGGGATGAAATTTTCCTCTTACAGGTATTGCCTCAACTTTGTACAAAAGGTGCCTAGAGTCTAAAAAGAGCCTAATGTCAATACACTATATTCTCCATAATCTCCTGCCACTAGTTTCCCTTATCCTGTTATATACGGGATAAAGCGTGAATCCAAAAAATAATAATACTAATAAGTGTATAACATAATTTTTATAATTCATAATTCAGCCTGAAAGCCGATGGATCATAAATTTGTCAATAGAGTACTTAACGATCGTCTCTTATGTCTTAACTTCTTTTACGTCTCTATAACAGATATCTCGTTAATACTGATAATGTAGTTTATTTGAGTGTTTTTGGAACAGAACAGAACCGGTCATATGGGATTTATTGGCTGGTGATGGCCGGCGAATTGATTATATATGGCTTATGTAGAGTTCTGGGTGACGTAGAGATTATCGTCCGTGTGTTTGACATGATTTGACGAAAGTTGATGTTGAAAGTTGATTTTTCATGAAATGAATTAATTTATTTTTATTTTGTATCAGAAGCCGGCGGTAGATTCCAGTAGAATAGACTAACGGTACACACTGGCTCAGAAGAATAAAAATATTATTTTGATCATGATTTTAAGTTTAAATACTACTGAAAATTTAACATATAAAACTTGAATATTACATATTGTAACTGTATAAAATATGTTATTTTCATTAGAGAAAGTGCAATGTTAAATTTTAACACTTAACATACAATGTCTCAGTACACTACAGAATACAGAATATGAAGAATGGATTTTTTTTTATTTTTTCTGTCTACTTCATAAAATGCTAACAGTATCTGGAATTTCGCTGAATTGTTTTATTAATTCATATATAGCATTATAATGAAGTCCATTATGGCGTAGCGTTACAAGTTGTGACAGAAAAGGCAGCGGTTATGAGTTCGATTACCACTAGAAGGACTGTGCCTTGACCGCAATGTCTTGACCGTAGGTTTTCCTATCCTGCCCCATGCAGGATACAACATAAGGTTACAATAGATTTATAAAATATAGAGTCAATTTATTTAATAGAAGAACGAAAGCTTAATCGTAAAATTATTAGATTTGGCTATAATGACTGAAATTAAATATTACCTTAACTTATCGAACATTAAGTAACTAACCAATCAGATCGAAGCTCACGTCCTATCAATCGCCTCTTCCTGCCCACTATTCTGTCGCTAATGACTAATTACGTTTGTAGAATCCTTCTACATCAACCTTCTATTATGTTCATCAAAGAAATATTAGTACAAGGCAAATTAAACCTTAAAGCTATCATGTTCGAAAGTGGCTGGAGAGAGAGTAATTATGGCGTTTTGTAGTTGAGAAAACTGGAGAACCCTCATTAAGTGTTGAGCGTGACTCTTGTTGACTCTACAATTTAAATTGAACCTTAACGTATGTGATGAAAAGTTTAAAATTGTATATTTTATTTTAGTAACTTACGGAACCTGGCTCAAACAAGATGCAGTCCGAGAAGGTTTCCTGAGCAAAGATATCGGTACGTAATGAGTTGAGTGCCATTCAAAACATCATTATCTTTGTTGAGATCGCTTCGGCTTTGCATCCTCAAATCTGTACATACTGTTTGTTTTGTTCGACAGTCTTTGATTTTTATGTTTGTTTCATTATTTTTCATTGCATTTTTAGTGCAGTCTGTTTTATTTAAGTATATTTTAATTTACTATAAAAATAGGGTTTTGACATTTATTTTGGTGAGTTGTTTTGTTGTTTTTATGATATATGTGGCGTATGACACGAATACGCTGGGTTACCTCTGGCTGAACCATTAAATTTGTTATAGGTAGAATGCTGCGCCGTTTTATGTTCTTAGCAAGCTATAATAGTTAAAAATTGAAAATTATTAAAATATTCTACTAGAAATTGGAAATTTGCTATGTTTTTTACCAAAACGTAAGTTATCTCATAAAAAATTATGAAAACCTTAAATTAAGAATAGACTCGATATTATTAACATTTCTTATACAGGTTGTAACACAATCAATGGATCAATGGTTGTCTATGGGTAGATGACTGCATTTTGATTCAAGTACATTTTAATATTATTCCGTTATCAAATGTCGAATGTAGTCTAAGGCAGGACATAGTTGCATTAGCCAATTCACTGCCTATGCTAGGATAGCTTCAATTTCACGCTATATCCCGCACACAGCAGGGTAGGCAGAGGGAACCTAATGTTAAGACACTCCGTTCCCCACTTTCTGCCGAATTCTGGAGGCTTTGCGTGTTGAATGTCAGAACTCAACGCCGCACATTGCCTCGACACCAGAGTGAAGAAATGAAAATACAAATTTAAGTAAATATTTCATCTCCTCGAGTGGGGATCGAACCCACAACCGTGCCGGTTTTACAGTCACACTTTGCGGCGTTGAGTTCCGCCACTCAATTCGCAATGTTTCCTGAATTTGGCGGTTGTGAACGGAATGTCTTACATTTCCGTTCCCCACTACCGCCGGATGAGAACGGAGTGTCTTAACACTAGGTTCACAGGTTTCCTCTGCAATCCCGTATACAGCGTGAAGCTAAAAAAAGTAATAATATTTTTGCCACATAAAATCGACATACTATAAATAATTATGCAGTTCTTTATTATTTCCGTACCATATTTGTTTCATTTCTTTGTGTAGATGGGCATCTGAAATTTAGATTGTTCACTAAAATCTATAAAAATCTAAGCCAAACCAAGCTGTAATAAAGACTTATTGCAGTATAAATTACGATGAGGTTAGGTCTACTTTTAATATCAATAAAATTGCATATAACGGTACTTCCCCGCTGTCCACTCACCCCAGGGCAATTCGGACTTTTATATCAATCATTACTTTTTAATATTCAATTAGCTGTAATCCAGATGAGATGACAGATTAACATAATTCATTAAGGAAATGGCGACTCTAACTTTTTTATAAGCGTATCGTTATTGCGGTGTCGTTATGTATGGGTTTTTGGTGTTTTATGAAGTTTAAGTTATTAGATAATGTATTGGTATAAAAATTTGTAAGTGAATTATAATAATAATTATTATAATTCACTTACAAAATTTTAACTGCACGTTTTAAAGCACAAATGGAAATAACATAATATTTTCATTTCACTCAGTTCAGATCGAACCTAGAACTTTCGTGTTTTTAGTCAGAAGCCGCCTTACTGTAACACGACGACCTCAATTATTATTTTCGCATCTAATGTCACTTTCTTATAATGTTTTTTATAAATATTTATTATAATTTTTAAATGTTGGTAGAAAATAGTAGGATTCACATTTTATTATTTAATATACCTCTGTCGAAAACTATAATTCTGTAAAGATATTTTAGATTGGAAAATACTAATTAAAGACTAAAAAAATCTTCTTTATTCTTGAATGTCTTTTCTCTTCCAAAAATACATATCACAAAGCTGAACCACAGAATATAATACATTTTTTTTATTTACACCATTCCAAAAAAAGGTAATAAAATAAAAAGTATGACGTCATAAACATCGTTAACTCATATTGGAGTTTACTCCACGTAATGTGTCAACGGAGTGCGGCCATACAGGAAGAAATGGAAAATGATAATTGTCGATAAAAATGCACGGAATAGCGACAGTGTTGTTGGGAACGACTTGTGAATAGGTTTACCAAGAGTTTTGGGTTTTAGAGGATAAACCGTATTTATTCGATTTACGTCGATGAACCGTGTTTATACTGTTTCAATAGAAAATAATAATCTAAGAGAATACAATATAGGGGGAACGTAATTCTGCTCTGTATATGAGACAAAGCGCAGTGTTGAGTTCCATCTCTCAATACCTAATGTCTCGAAAATTTGATGAAAACCGGAGAAACAAAGGAGTGCCTTAACACTAGGTACTTTTTGCGTTAATATGGAATAAAACGGTTTTCACAAAATTCATAACCTGCAATAAATATGATTCTGCCATTTAACACGCAATTTAAAAAACAAATGAACCGAAAGTAAAGAATGAATTCAATATTAAAATACAAATATTTACTTCCCTTCGCTTACTTTGCTAAACTCGACATACAGGTGAACTAAAAAAAAATTTTTTTCGAATTGGCTTTAGTGCTGTTGACCTGGGCTAGTCTTGAACAGCGTCACCGGGTGGAGAGGAGCGAGAGTAGCTCGCCCCTGGAGAAAAAGTACGAGAACCTTGATGATTTTATTTGACGCTCGTGAAGGGTTGGCGATCGCACGGGATGCCCTCCGTACGCTAATTAGAGGGCCGTTGACCGTTTGTTTACCGACTGATATCTATAAAAACAATTTACATTCAACTTCCATTTAGAATATACATTCTTAAATTATACAATATAAAAAAACGAAAAAATAAACAGAATATGTATAAAACTATATATATTTTTAAATTACACAACCCATGGTGACTCTACTCGTAAATAATATGACTAGTATCTTGGTCGTTCGCCGTGTAATGTGCGCATTGCGACGCATTAAAACGCCTACTCGCTATTCATTTCGCTATTAAATATTATTCATACTCGAAATACGAATGTTTATGATACTTTTGCTACAAATTGTTCGTTGGATCCAAAATGGGTTTAAAGATTTTAAGGTTTAATTTTAATCATCTGTTTTGTAGGTTGCCTATTGTATAGAGTTAAGTTAAGAACTCTGGAAATGGTTAGATATTTTCGTATGAAGTTTGTCACTATAGGAACAGATTTTTAGTTTCTTTAGCTTAACTTTGTATAGACATAGAAGTATAGGCAGAGGGAACCTAGTGGTAAAACACACACGGTCCAATTCGTGTTCGGGTTCATTAGTTCTCTATTCTTAATCCAGCGGCGAAATTAAAATAATTCAGTAACTCGAGTGAGGATCGAACCTACATCCATCATGTTTAAAATTAGATGCTGTCCCACTATGCCCTAATGGCTGGTCTACACATCTACATAGTACAATAAAAGTAAACCTTCAATACATTCCTCTAGCAAAGGAAATAAAACTCCCATCGCAAGGTACTTACCGATGGAACGACGCATCTAATTCTACGATCTGTATATTTATTTACTCACACGCGACAATTTACATATAAAAATCAATTCAATTTGCAGCGCACCGCTTTCCCTGGGATTAAGGCTATAACCCCGGGGGTGGGAAATTCTACAATAATCCCCATAAATCCTCTTTATATTCATCCACCTTGAGATTGTGAAGTAAACAGTATATTTTTTTTGCTTCAAGTTTTATTTTTAGCGGTGTAGCCAGAAAGAACGGTACCGCTACGGTCTTTCGCCTCGTCTACTGTCATCAACTTCTTCATATATTTCTTTCAAGGTATCCTCTCAAAATTTTTAAAAGACCTTCCAGATAATTTTTGCCATACACTCATTCTCTCGAACCTAAAAATCCTGTCCTAACTGCCTGGTCAAGTTCTTCTTCATTTTTTTTTAACTGAAAATTGTATTTCTGTATACTCCAGATAAGTTCTACTCTAATACGCAGTTTGTATTCATACACTGCACGATGGTCTGTCGTCTATTTATTACGAATTCCTTACCTTCCAGTTAAAATATTTAATATGCTTAAAATAATGTACATACCTATGTATGTGGAGATATTTTCATATGAATAAAAATAAAAATTAAAAAAATTAAATTAGCTTCACGCTGTATCCCGCACACAGCAGGGTAGGCAGAGGGAACCTAGTGTTAAGACACTCCGTTCCCCACTTTCTGCCGAATTCTGGAGGCATTGCGTGTTGAGGGGCAGAACTCAACGCCGCGCTTAACCTCGACACCAGAGCGAAGAAATGGAAATATAAATTTAAGAAAATATTTCATCTCCTCGAGTGGGAATCGAACCCAGAACCAGTCGGTTTTGCAGTCACACCTCGTGCCGCTGCGCCACGACCGGCCTCAATTCATATGAATAAAGTGTTTATATTATGTATACTTTGTTATATTTTTTTAGCATTATGTAAAATGGAAGGCAGAGGGAACCTAGTGTAAAATTCTCTGTTTGTGGAGGGACTGAACACTAAAGTGAGGAAATAGAAAATATTAATTTACCTTGAATTAAGTGACAACCGTCGCGTTTACAGTCAAACAGACACACACACACACACACACACACAAGACAGCGATGATGACGACGCGTGTCCGAAGTCACAATTCAAGTCTCACTTTAAAAAAAGTGTAAATAAATGTAATCAATTCGTGGGTACACAGCAGCACAACCCCTAACTGTCTACATGACGGCTGTGAGTTCGATTTCTATTTGAGGAATTAATTTATGATTGCCATTAATTATTTCCATTTCCCCGTTTCACAAAACAAACACAACGTGGTGTTCTCGTACCTATCTCGGGTGATGCGTGGGTAACAGGCTGTCTTTACTCTAGGTTCCATTTGCATATCTAAGTATATTGGAAATACAGTGTAAAGCTATAAAAAATATATAATGTCGAATAAAGTGAAGCATCGTGAAGCTCGCTCTGTCAATGATAGAATTTTTTGCCTCACCGTGGACCACAGTGGAGATGAAAAAAAAAACAATGACTAATCATTACACAAATTATGAATAGAAAATCATTATCGTTATAGCGCAGCGGTACGAGGTGTGACTGCAAAACCGACTGGTTGTGGGTTCGAACCCTACTCGAGAAGATGAAATATTTACTTAAATTTATATTTCCATTTCTTCGCTCTGGTGTCGAGGTTAAGCGCGGCGTTGAGTTCTGCCACTCAATACGCAATGCCTCCAGAATTCGGCAGAAAGTGGGGAACGGAGTGTCTTAACACTAGGTTCCCTCTGCCTACCCTGCTGTGTGCGGGATACTACAGCCTGAAGCTAATTTAATTTTTAAATTATCGTTATATATTAAAACTCAGTATCTGAATTTAAGTAATCTAAAAAAAAAAAATAAGAAATCTAATAAAATCTTATAAAATTTTAACCTATCCACTTCACTCCGGCCATGTTCTCATAATTTGCAGTTTGTATTCATGCGCGGCCGAGTCGCGACACGACGCTCCGTCATCTCTATTATATTTATTACGCGTTCTTACTTAAAAGGTTCCATACCTTAGCTCTTAATGTAGCCGAGGCTTAGTTCTTTCTAGAAAATCTAGGTTATTATAATATTGGATATTCGTGGCGCAAAGGCAAAAGGGTGCGGCTGTAAAACGCCACGGTCGTGGGTTCGAATCCCACTCTGAGGAATTACATATTTAATATTTTGTTTATTTTAAATATGTAAATTCTTATTCTATTGATGATCGTCATTCTAAAAAGAGCTTTAAATATGTTTAAAATGAAATGAAATTGTATTTGTTGTTCCTTGGTCATAATTTTATTGAGTGCTAGTACTAGGTGAAAACTATTTAACATATTAATAAAAAACAAACTACTTTATACATATTATCTTAGTTAAATAACAAAAGAAATAAACTGATAAAATTTGATAAATATTCGAAAAAATCACAAAGAAAAATGAACTAAATGACATGTTTCAAATGAAACTTACTACTTAAGGGGACGACGGCATACTTATACATACTGGCAATCAGGTTGGGAGCTATATATTTACATAAATAATAAAAAACCGTATCTGTCCGAGGGGGTCCGCTGTTATCGTTGTCCGACTATTAACTTATGAAAATAAGCTACAATAACACATTGTTTATTTTGCGTTATGCTTTGCCAGTGAAATTTGCTATGGACAAGGATTTGGCTGTGGTTGTCAAAGTATCATTATTTTAAGCGTATTTTTTTCCTACATATAAAAGGGTAAGCAGAGGGAACCTAGTGTTAAATCTCACACTGGTAAAGTAGAGACTTTGGCAGCGTGATAAGCGATGGATCATTCAAAATAATCCAAAACCGCCGCGTTTATAGCCTGACGCTGTGCACTTGCTCACCTTTTTAATTTATGATGAATAACTATAGTAGCGGAAAATCAATGCTTCAAGCATTAATGTATTCACAAATAGTATTAAAACGTTATCATCTTCATTTTACATATTATTTATTCGAGCGAGCACTTCTTTAATAGTTCCACAATACACTATACATTTCATAGGAAATATAAATAATACTAATAATTTACGTAAATAAATAATCAAAAAGATTGAGAACCAATCTCAAGTTTTCAAATAAGATGTATTCTAGACGCCGATCCCACATCGGGCGCCACTCGCCGGACATGTGATGTGTTGTCACTATAAACACGATGGACTTACGTCTATACAGTCGCTATAGAGTATAGATGATAACATAAAATTAAGGGGAAGAGTTATTGTGTATTTAGATTTTGTAAGGGTTGTATTTTTTGGAGTAGCCTTTTCTTAATTTATTTACGATTTTTTTCCCAGCTTCACGCTGTTTCCCGCATATTAGCAGAGTAGACCAGAGGTAATTTAGTTAGATAGCGGAATTCTGCATCTCTTTTAACTTACACATAAGCTTAGTATATAGCTTCATATTATTATTTTTTTTTTATTAGTTATGTATTGAATAATAAACACATTTTTATATTATTTCCTAGTAATCAACATGTCTGCTTTCAGTTAAAATTTCATGAAGTGTAAATATTTTTTAAGCACAAAATGGCCTATTTTTATTTTTTTTCTATAATTTTAAATGCAATGTCATAATAATATTATTTAGTTTCATGCTATTTACATTATTTCCTAGTAATCAACATGTCTGCTTACAGTTAAAATTTCATGAAGTATATATATTTTTTTAGGCACAAAATGGCCTATTTTTATTTTTTTTCTATAATTTTAAATGCAATGTCACAGTTATATTCTTTGGTTTATGCTATAGCCCTATATAAGCACAAAATAAATAAAAGGCTACACACAGTCAAATTTTTCCTATGATTTTATAACTTCTAAACTGAATATAAACAATACAATTTATCAAGAATTCTTTGTATAACATATAGAAACAATGACACTCCAATAAATACAGCACCCCGTGCTATAAATATGAATGTCTCAAACGTCTCAGCGGGTATGAATTACAAACCGACCTGCACCCTACAAATAAACATTACATTTGGTGGAAACATTCAAAAATGCCCGAACAAAAATCCCGTGAAATCTCGACCCACCTCATAAAACACGTGAAACAATATCTTATGTGGTTGCTATTCAAATATTCTTATACAGCATGTTCAAAAAGTTGAATATTCTTTAGCATTTTATAGTTTATTTTTGGTAAGTATTTCGGCTTTTCCTAAGCCATAAAAGTATATTGTGCGACTGTAAACGTAGGCGGCTGTTTGTCACCATTTGCATGGAGATGTTGATGTTCACAAATAATAAGGGTCGATGGGTCTTTTTGGGTAGGTGGTTCAGATACGTAGAGTTCAAATAGATCAGTAATATACACATTAGAGCTTATTAAATGTTTGATTAATAATTTTATAAGAATTTTGTCGGTAAACGCGAGAGCTGTAGGTTTCATTCTCACTCTGGGGATTTAATTATTTTTATTTGCTCGACAGGCGGACAATGGAAAACGGAGTGTTCTTAAACCTAATTTTCTCAACCGAGTAAAATGTGAAGTTGTATGTAACGGCTTATAATAAGCGTACTGTGACACACTTGATAAACATGATGGTCAATATAATTCTAACAACCATTGTAAAATACAAAATCATGTTATTTAGTCAATATTACAAAATAACTAAACTAAGTTATAATCTTTCATGTTTAATCATAGTTATATTTTTATTATTTTATATTTCTTGTAAATAAGAAATAATATTATATTAAATCTGACATTTTGTATGTATATCCCAAAACGAATAACCTGATTACTCCCATGCATACAAACACTAACATATGAATATATTATATGAAAATATATTTATTAAATTAAATTTACATATTGTACGTAGTTTATTTACGCAAATCACTACATCTTTCTAAGCTACTCAACCGAGTAACAAGTACATTTGGATGCAGGAGCTAGCTCTAACAATTTAGCATAAGCGTTATATCTTAATCAGCCCTCTTGTCTTTATTTACAACAATCCTAAGTAATCTGAAGTAGAGAGGGAAAAAAAACTATTGTATCGCGAGGTTTCGAAGATATTCATTAGAGTTTATCCGTCGGAATGAATGGAATGAAACGAAAGGAGGTGCAGATTACAGGCACGGATTTGGTCGATCAGATGTTTTTTCTAAAATTTATTTTTAAGCGCTTCTGTTATTTAGTGTTGAGCATTACAGAATAAATGTGGTAAAAAGATTCCTTGCAGAGTGTAGGTGAGTAATAAGGACGAATTGTAGGAACTCCGGAAAATCATCTTGATTGTTTTATTTTTTTATTGTTTTATTTGTTCTATTTTACGTCGACGTAAAGAAAGTTTGCGGGGGACGACTAGTACTAATAGACAATGTACCAAATGCTTCTTTTAATACAGATTTATTTTTCAATATGGCTAAGCCGATTATTGTAATGAATTTTCCTATAGTTTAGGAAAATTTGACTACTAACTAAACTAAACTAGCTTCACGCTTTATCCTTAGCGGGGTAGTCAGAAAGAACGGGGTGCCAAAAGCCACAGTCAAATGAATTTACCTATTTTTTTAAAATGATTTAACTCATAATATATACCCAAATAAATATACTATGGTAAGTATAATATTAGAAAATACCCGTATAGTATAATATTTTAAATTTTCTAGTTTTAAATCTACAAAGTGTGACTTTCGAATTATTATTATTTCGAATTATTTATTACCCATATTACACAATGAACAATGGGAGATCCCATACATATAATATTGAAATAAAAAAGTAAATAAAATTCCTTTCCAACATTCAGAAATTATTATTTTATAATGCAATCCGTATCTGTCCAACAAAAGTCCTTGATTCCACTAAAAAGGGTAGCTGTAAGCGACGCACGTCCCGCCTTAAAGCTTCGTCGGGCCCAAAAAATTATATAAATAGGTGATAAATGTATAGTGCCCTAAATATTACTCTTAAGCCAAATGGTCATGTCTAATCAATTTTTTTTTATAAGCGAACGCAAATCAAGCTTATGGTGTACTTCTTGTGATATAGGGCTCGTCCCATGACCAAGTGATGGCAAGAAGATGCCAAAAGCTATAAGAGAGAAATACTGTTAAGGATTGTACTGTATACATATGGAACAATAATTTAGTTAAAATATTAAATCGTGTATTTTTTTAAAATTTAGCTGTGAATTTAGATGTTTTTTTTATTTAAAAAAAAATCAGCTTCACGCTGCACACAGCAGAGTAGGCAGGCAGGCAGGTAGGAGGGAAACTAGTGTTAAGACACTCCGTTCACCATTTTCCGTCGAATCCTGGAGGTATTACGTGTTGAGTCGCAGGACTCAACGCTGCGATATGCATATTACACCAGAGCGAAGAAATGGAAATATAAATTTAAGTAAATAATTCATTTACTTAAATTTACTTAAACTACAGAATTATTTATTTAGTACACTAAAATTATGTTCGCGTTTCAATATACCTATACTGTATGTTTGCAACGCACTTAACATTTCTAATGTAAACATTTTTAAAACCTTAGGTCGCAATATATTAATTTCTTTAACTTTTGCCTTAAGGAGTCTTTAGGACCTAAGTTATAGTTGTAGCTATATAGTTATAGTTATATCGATACTTACAATTAAATCCTAACTCATCGGTGTCTATATGGAAGATATATTAGAAAAATTGTTATTACGGACATTAAACAATGTAATAGAACTTGGTCAGTTTGTCTGTTTATCTTTGCGTTCACGATAATCTCAGAAAGGGCTTAACCGATTTAATTGCACTTTTGTAATTTGGCTAACTTAAATATTTAGTATTAGTTTTATTTTAATCGGTTCACACAAAATTAAAACCAGGTCCACGCTGTATTCCGCCTATAGCAGGGAAGGTAGAGGGAACTTAGTGTTAAGATATATAAGAAGGAATCGAACCCACAACATCACGTTACAGGCACAGCTTTGGGCCCCTGCGCCGCGACTGCCTATAATATTTTTACAGAATGGAATCGTCAGCGCTCCTTTTACGAGGTCAGTACATAGGATAAAATATTTTAAACCCATACCTAAAGAAATTAATGAAAATACCTCAACAGTTTACATTATTATCCATACCTATGTTTCGTGTGACGCAGTTACCAATAACGTTGACACATACTATTACACAAATATTACTAAAGGTTAAGCAACTTTAAATTTTGCTGCCAATACCTACGACTCAATTTCGGAATGCGGTGTATGCGGCGGTTTCCCTTTGATAGGCTTATGTCTGTTTGCATCTTTAATGACAAATAGCGTTTTATTTTAATATCAACGATAATATATAATTTATTTTGTATAAAAAATAAACTTTTTCATTTGTGGATTTTTTAATTGTATTAGGCTTTTATAGAATAGTTAAAACTATAGTTTCATTTAAAGTGGTGCTAACAAAAACACTATATAGAGCATTTATACTTATAATAAATCTGTAGAAAAGTCGTTTCTGTACATTGAAAATATTAAAAAAAAAATAGCCAGAGTGTTAAAGGATCATTAACAGAATCCATTTCCAACATTTTTGGAATTTTTGTCTGTTTGTCTGTTTGTCTGTTTGTCTGTTTGTCTGTTTGTCTGTTTGTCTGTTTGTCTGTTTGTCTGTTTGTCTGTTTGTCTGTTTGTCTGTTTGTCTGTTTGTCTGTTTATCTGTTTGTCTGTTTATCTGTTTGTCTGTTTATGTGAACACGTATCACGTAAAAAGTACACAATAAATTTAAGCAACTTTTATACATAAAAATTACAAATAAATCAAGGTAGGTTTTAGTGTTTATTTCATTGTAATCGCTTCACTCTATCAAACGATATAAGTATTTAAGTTTTCAAGAAGTTAATATTTGAGATAGTAAAAATCGGTACCAGTAACGCTATCTATTGACAAATATAGTAGGCACTAACGAATCTTGATACTCTCTTCCATACGCGTAACGCTATCACTAATTGTGATGGGATCTCAATAGATGGCGCCGTGCATAAAAGAAAATATAGTTTGGAAAGGTTACCGCTACACTTTATCAAAAAATAATGTGCTTAAAGTTTTAAAGATATTTATATTTGAAAAAAAAAGAAATTATTAAGAAATAAATTATTATATTGTTGAGTTATTATCTGCTTAACGTTAATTACGTCATGTAAGTGTAATCTATACTTATAATAAATTTAACATAAACATAGTAATATTTTTCTAACAATGTTCGAATGGTTACAGGTCAATTGTAAGTCCAAAAGAATGACTTTAGAAACGTCTTATTTATTTGACTGTTGATAAATTTACGTATTTTTAAAGTACTATTGTTCATAGTACTAACTACAAAGTAAACTACATTGAATTGTTGGTGAAAATTACCTTCGTAACAGTCTAGCTTAATTCTTAATTAGTTAACACAGTGACAAAAAATGACTTAATATTCAAAGAAATATTTTGAATAGGTTCTTCAGTCCATTCGTTCGTTTATGTTATTAATATTTTTTTAAGAAACATATAAAAAAAATACTTTTGGGAGCAACTTCTAAAAAACTGTGTCTCAAGAAAAAATGCTCTGACACTGTTTATAAAAATATCCCGCAGTATTATTTCATTACTTACAAGCGACACGTACCGACATTGCACTGTTGCAGCCAAGCGTATTTTAGCGTACATATCTCAAAATTCTTATAAGATCACTTTGTTGTTTGTCCGTCTGTCCGTCTGTCAAGACTATTTTGTACCAGATCGGTTAAAGGTTAGATACCTCAATGTTCAAGTCTATATTCCCTTAGAGCACAAAAAATCTATCTTCTAAATCATCGCAATCAAATGACGATGAAATATGAGGGTTTATGCTTCGTTTTTTGTCGCATTTTCTATTATAACTATAAGGTACTTCCCGTTGATATACAATTACGAAATTTGTTAAGAAGTTACGTAAAATTTACGGCACGTATAAAGGAAAATTTCAAAATTATTTTTCAAAAATTGAATACTTATTGTATTTGTGTCACAGAAAAGAACCATTAGGTACAAATTTTAATCGATACTTACATTGATACAAAATGACAACTTAATTAGTTATTCTTTTGGTGTATCTCCATTCATGAAACTGGTACGAAACTCTCGGGGCATGAGTACGACTTGAACTTGACCGAAAATGTTGATTATTTTATAGATTATATAAAAATGCCTAAAAACGTGCTTTCTACGTATATTCTGTATATCAATTATATATTTAACTAATAATATATGTTACTAATTTAAAAACTGTACAGGAGCTAGATAAGTTATTTTGCAAATAATATCGTGAGTACTTATCCAAATCAATTAATTATTAGTTAAGGCTGTT
>JAATLQ010001211.1:0-27458 GCA_013421005.1 Heliconius erato x Heliconius himera
TATAGCGGTTTTTGTGATTTACGCTATTTTAATAATATTTTATATTTTTAATTATGAAGTGAAATTAAATTTCCAAAATTTTGTGGAATAATTGTCCAAATTTATTTACACTTAAGAAGATATACAAAAGAATAATTTTACACACTCACAGAAGGGAATAAAGAAATTTAAAGAAATACTAAAAGAAATAGATAAGCGAAACAGATACGTATTAGCAAGAAGATAAGGCTTAAAATTGAATACAAGCAATGAGTACAATATTTAAACAAGTGAACGTCACAAGCGATAGTAGCCGACTCTTTACCCGTAGCTAGCAAGCAGGCTACGTCACGCACAGCAAAAAAACTCGAAACAAGTTTGTCATGCGAATGCGCTGCGTGCGGATGAATTATAATAAATAAAAATATTAACAATTTAGTTTTAAGTAAATTTGAAAGTAAGTATATAATATTAATATCGAATGAAATAGGAATTTACATGTATTATTATTATTATTATTTATTTAATTTTATAAAAGATAATATTCACTACATATTTTTAAATGTTTCCCTACTTTGATTATGGTTATGAGGAATAAAACACCTCGTTCCCCAATTTCTGCCGAATTCTTGAGGCATTGCGTGTTGAGTTGTGGAACTCAGCCCCGTGCTTTGCCTTGTTACTAGAGAAAATAAAAATATTAAATATTTGAATGTCCCAAGTGGGAATGGCGTCGAATCCACAACCGTCGTGTTTAGAGTCGCTTCGTCGTCGCGTTTAGTTTATTCAGACGCTGTGCCGCTGTGCCACGACGACCTCACATTTGTTTGTCATATTTACTAATATTAAACTTTTATTTATTATTTTTTTACTAAATAGTTAAAGAATAAAGAGGAGACGATACGGGTTCAGGCGGAAAGCTTAGCGTTGGCTGAAGCTCGCATCACTGCTCTGAGCTCCAAAACCCAAACTCTGCCTAAGATACACCAAACTCAACAAACTAATGTTGTAAGTAAATTGTTTTAAAAAATATTTTTTCCCGAGTGTACAAATATGTATAATACACTAAAGTTCAGAAGACCTAACTTCAAAGCGGTCACGACTAGTCGGAGAGCAAGCACGGCATTGGAGGTCTCGAGCTTTTTCTGACACACACCACACACAGCCCTTTCATCTGATAACTCACTTGGCTATTACTTTGTAAGACTTAACCACCTGTAGATGGTAGCTGTCAAATTTCATAATTCTAGGTCAACCGGAAATTCCCTATCAACTTATATTCCTTTTATAGTCTCACAACACGCGTCTTTTTCTATTTAAGGCTATTATCCTTTATGATTTAACCACAATTGTATAGTTTTCAGACTTTTCCCTGAGCTAGTACTACCTGTAAAAGCTAGCTGCCAATATTCATAATTCTTGGTCAACCGGAAGTACCCTATGAATTTTGTGTTGAAATATATACGCGTTTTTAGCAATATAAACGGCCATGTCTTTTTTCTAAGTAAATATAGAAATATGTTTTTATCAGGAAATCATGTGGCCGTAATCTGAGTATATGGTTTGAATTTTAACTGGATATCACTAAGCGTTTCTGAGATAAATGGTCTTGACGGACAGATAGACATACAAACCGACAGTCTGACAGACAGACAGACGGACAACGGCATGATCTTATAAGGGTTCCTTTTTTTCCTTAAAAAGTACGGATCAATCGAATATTTGAGCGTTCAATAAAATAGGTACAGTTTCAAATTTTTTGTACAATTTAGTACTTTATTTTCTAGATCAAAAGAATTACCTTATATACGTACATATATTTTTCAGTTCAATAACCGTTCTTCGGCGGACGGCAATCACTTCGACATGACTGATGTATCTACATCTTGTGTGCAGGTACATATATTTAAACCTTGTTTAATCGCGGGTAAATCAATTTTTAATTAGAGAAAATATAAAATCGGTCTACAAAAATATAAGTTTTATATCTCATGGTGATTGTTTTATTTTATAAAGTTGTTGGTGTTGTGTTCGAATACAGAAACTAAGTAATCTAGGTAATTAAATAAAAACGTTTATTAAAGCAACGGCTATTAAAATAATTATTTTATGTGGAATAAGAAACGAAGAATTTTGCAAGTTTAAAAGGTGATTATTGTCCATATTATTCAAATCAATCAATCAAATTAAGTTGTTTAATATTATATATACGTACGTATTATACTCGTATTTATATTTATAAATACAGAGTGGAAAAGCATCTGCGGTCCTTTTACGGGAGCAGCGTATAGGGAAAAATATTTTAAACCCATGTCTAAAAAAATCATTAAGATTCCTCAACAGTTTAGACATAGGATTATTATTTTTATTTCATAATTTCATCCATACTGTATTACGTGTAACGCACTTAAGAATAAATACCAATAACGTAAACACCTACTACTACAAAAATACTACTAAACGTTGCTAGTTTCCAGTGAACCATTCCATTTTAAGAAATTACCTATTTTCTATAATAACTTTCAACTTTACCGTCAATACCTACGACTCGATTTCGTGAATGAGTCGTTTGTGTCTGTGTGCGTCATTCTTAACAAATGGCGTTTTATTTTACAAGTATAATTTTATTATTTATTTTTTTTGAACAAATCACTGTTTCATTTTTGGCAAAATTTCTTTTATTTTAATTGTATTAGGTTTTTATAAAGTAGTTAAAACTATGCTTTAATTTAAATTGGTGATGACAAAACACACTGTATATAATTATGCTCTAATATTCACTAGTAATTATTCCACAGTTCGATTTTGTTGAAAGAGATTTTATTTATAATATGGCATTTGTTTCCTCATTTAGTTAGTACATTGATTTATATCAAGATTCACATTTAAAGTAAATTGTAGATCTAAATAGTGTTATTAAATGTGTTAAAATATATTTATAAACTATTTTAATTTTAGGACGTGGATCACGGTATTGTAAGAACCCTACGTGATAACTTATCAATCATCGAGGAGTTGTATAGAGAGTGCTTTTATGAGGTAAGCTTTTTCAGTATATTTTTTCTTTAACATATTTTGTTTGTTTTGTTTTTCATTGATAAAGACGTTTGCTTGTAAAATGTGGGAATCCAATGCCTCGGTTTTTTAGGATTACGTACCTTTTAAGAAAAAAAAGAACCCTTATAAGACCAATGTTGTTGTCTCTCTGTCTGTCTATCTTTTAAAGAGCCTTTATCTTAGGAACGCTTAGAGATATCGAGATGAAATTGAAACCATATGCTCAGATTTATGGCCCCGTAACTTCCTGAAAAACAACGTATTTCTACATTTACTTAAAAATTATATGGCCGTTTATATAGCAAAAACGCATATTTTTACACTATAAAGGGAATCGAAATTAATAAAAATAATATCCTTAAAAGGCGTGCAAAATTTGGTATTGAAGCCGCTAGTTCAAGTGAGGTATCAAATGAAAGGGCTCTAGTGGGCGAGCCCGACTCACGCTTGGCCGGTTTTTTTACTGATTAGTTAGACAGAGGAAACTATAATATTTAAAAAATATAAAAATTCTCTCGATAAAAGAGGATTTTAAAATGGCGTTGAGCCGAAAGGACCACTGGTAGTATTATACTGACATTCGACACCAGGGTAAAGAAATAAAAGTAGTAAATATTTCATTTCCTCGAGTGGAAACTAAACTCATAGCCTGTCGCGTTTACAGTCACACTTCGTACTCCTGCGTCACAACTGGCGTATTAATAATTATAATATTTTTTTTATTTAAGACGGCAAAGCAAGAGG
Organism: Heliconius erato x Heliconius himera; assembly: GCA_013421005.1. Taxonomy (NCBI): domain Eukaryota; kingdom Metazoa; phylum Arthropoda; class Insecta; order Lepidoptera; family Nymphalidae; genus Heliconius; species Heliconius erato x Heliconius himera. Next base: position 3,781 of record JAATLQ010001211.1, read on the forward strand.
AATTAATAAACATATTAAGACGATCGTATCTCGACATGCGCTTAGAGAAGAAACAAACGGAGCAAACTCATTTAATATGGCAGAGGAATTCTGTGGAGAAGTGTCAGGTATCAAAATGTTGTATTTGTGGTAGGAATTGTACTTATAAAAACTGACGCTATCGTGGCGTAATGTGATAGTGTCTGATTGTATAAAAGATGGTTACGGGTTCATTCTCACATACTGACACACAATAAATTGGGACATCAGTGTGTTTTAATATACTGTTCTCTGTATTCTAATATTTCGGATAAAAGGTACAAGAAGAAAAATAAGACATTTTTAGCTTCTTGCTGTATCCTGCACATAGCAGGATATGCAGAGGGAATATAATGTTACGACACTCCGTTCTACTCCATATTTTGACGGTCGACGGTTGATGGTCTTTATTTTACTCTATTTTAGTTAGATTTGATACACTATCAAGTAATAGTAGTTGAATGTTTGTTATTTTTTCTTGCAGGATATAGCTCTAGAAGTCGAATATTTAAAATCAGAAATAACAAACTTCTTGAACAACTCTTCGAACAACGATTCGGTAAATATTAATATTGGTGTGACGAATGTATCCGAATACGTGTGGACAAGGAGAAATCATATTTAGAAATGGAAAAAAAATGCATGTTATTTTTATACTTATAATTTTATTGTGTTTTTTTGTTATACAGGAGGTTTGCCATAATTTTGAATTAGTATTAAACATAAATTAATAGTAGTGTAACTACCAAAGTGTATCTTTTCTTTTAAATGTTAATTTTAATTTATAATTCTTGGCAGTGTCAGTGGCATAACACATTCTTAAAGCGGCACGTCATTCTAACCGTAGGTATTATGGGTTATCGACGCGTTTATAAAGTAACAATACCTCATAGCGTTTCTAATAGACCAATACAAAAAAAAATCAATTAAAACCAATTAGTTCCCGAGATTAGCGCGGTCAAACAAATATACTTTCCTAAAAAATATATATTTTATATTTTTACCACACTCTGTGTTCCACGTTGGCAGGGAGATTCAGGGAACTTCGTGTTAAGACACTTTAGTTTCCCATGCCCCTCTTAATTTTCGAGGCATGGTGTTTCGAATGGCAGAACTCAAGCTCGGTCTTTTGCCCTGGTACCAGAGTGCAGAAATAAAAAAATCAATAAATAATAATTCATCCCCCCGAGTGCAAATCGAACTCACAGCCATCGCGTTACAGTATAAAATATGCTCCTATAATGTGTCAGGGGGTGTGGGAGCGCGAAGAGGGCGCCGCGCACGAGCTGCGCGCCATCGCGCACCTGCTGCGGCGCCTGCGGGGGATCATCGATGTATGTATGACCACGTGGCTTATAATATTATCATTTTGTCCTATTAAAATTGCTTCTTTTGTACAAATTAAGCAGTTTTAGGGTTTTTTTTTGTTAAAAGTATGATGTTTTTCATGTTACTTTAAACTACAGTTAGAAGTAAATATGATTATATTTAAATATTTGTTAGAGAACAGGGAGACAGGTATTTAAATTGCCTACTAATACCATTTTGTATTTGAATTTTCTACTAATATAATATTAATGTTTTTACTTAAAAAGTAGAAAAACAAAGACAAAAAAGGAGAGAGATCAAAACACATTTGATGGTTTGTGTTAATTGGATATTGGTATTTTTTTTTAATTATCATCTGTACTATAGTATAGTTTTACATAGTCGTAATACGTACGTTAGATATAAAATCTGACGATGTTTTCTATTAATATTGTATTTTATAAATATAAATTTGTTTTGCTTTTTAAAAGATTTATTATAAATTAATAAAGTAACCATTTATTTAAATTTATTGTTTAATATAAAAAAATAATAATGTTTGCTTTTCATTGTTTTTTTTATTTGTCTCTCATGTATCTTTTTTTTCCATTCTTTCACTCATCTTCTCAACTCAAACCATCTCGGCTTAATTCTCACTATCACGGTTTGTACATACATAGAATGATAAATGTATGTAGTAACAAAGTTTTATATGCCACGCATAGTAGCGTAGACAGAGGGTACCTGGGAACCTTGTGAGAATAAGACACTCCATTCCCGGTAAGAATTATTCCTTATTTTATAACGAACTGAAAGCACCGCCACTAAACATATGATATTGAGTGGCGGAACTCAACGTCGCGCTTTGCCTCGTTACCAAAACAAAGAAATTTACACATTAAGTATCCCGCAATCATTCCGTGAATGGTTTTGCACTTTTTTTTTACTAAATATTTTTTGCATCACTCCCTTTTTTATTGTCGGCCAATATTGATATGCTAATAAATGTTGAATGTATAATAAATATGTGAACTCGCGCACACAAACAGTTTAAACTATGTTATGGCGACATATTCTGCTTAGTTTTTTTTTTCATATTAAAAATGTTTAATTTGGTATTAATGTCATTTCGTGGTGTGTTTTCAGACGGACTGTACCTGCGGATTGGAGGAGGAGAACAAGAAACTGAAACAATTGAATGAATCCATGAAAGTAAGTTGTATCCATTATAAGTGTATGTAATACAATACATATCTATACTTATACTAAAATTTTAACTAATCGGTGTCTGTACAATTTGGGTTATAGAACTCAAAACAATGTTTTTTTCGGTTTTTCTGTGCGTAACTAATCTAAGAAACGTCATCACCGATATAAATGCAGTTTTTAGAATGATATTTGGGGAAACTCTCTGTAACATTTTGTTGTGTGTTTGTTTTATTTTAATCTGTTCATACATGTAAATATAAATGTGAATATAAAGTATTTTAATAGACTAATTTACTGTAAAATAACTTTTTTATTGAGTTGGCAGAAACATTAGTTATTAATGTAAAAGTATTGTCCTTAAACTGATAATGTGATTAAAACACGAAAATAATACGGGCTAGTAAATAAATAATTATATATTATAGGTTTGAAATAAAAAAAAAATTCACCAGTAAAAATGCCTTGCTCATCAGTAATAGCTTCGTGCAGGACTGACAGTCACTGACATTTTTATGTTAGTTTTACATTTTCAGAATGGTATAAACATTTCAGTAAAATATATGATCATTATTTAAATAAAATGTATGTATGTAATGATAATGTGCTTGTCATTTCAGTTAGAAGTAACAGAACTCCAGAGGAGAATAGGAGAGACCGTGGAGAGTAAAGAAAATGTGGATCAGAAGTATCAGCTTCAGATTGTACAAAAAGAACAAGAAGTGAGTAAAAATTTTAAAACACTCGAGACAGAGGGGTGTTTAAGTTTGACGTGTCAGTGAAATGTGTGTATTTGTGTCTGTCGGTGGCAACGTAGCTCCCGAATGATAAACGGGAGAAGTAGAAATGTAAGTGACTTTTACAGTCACTTAACTAACCTTTACACAATATTGGGATGAGGAGAGAAAAAATTGTAATATGTCAATTGAGTTGGCTTGCATGAATCAAAATAAAATTTGTTTTCTTTTATAGCTACAACAAATCCGACAACAAATGTTTAGTATCGAAGAAAATTCGAGGGAGCGCTACGATACCTGCGACACTCTTGCTCTACAAGTACAACAGTTAGAAGGTATACCGTAGACAAGTAAATATGTATAAAATTAATATATACAAAGAAGAAATAATTTAGCCGTATTACATCATTTAACCGTAGTTTTAGAGTAAATATATTAAATTAAAAAATGTTAAATAATAATAATAATAATGATATGGAAAAAAGGGTATGGGCCAAATATCTGTAGTGGTTCCAGTTGTTCAAATATAATAAAAAAACCGGACAAGCGTGAATCGGGCTCGCCCATCGAGGGTTACGTACAAAAAATGGAGATCTCGAGCTATTTCTGAAATTCAGGCTTAACTTAGAGCCAGAGCCCTTTCATCTGACACCCAACTTGAACTAGCGGCTTTAATACCAAATTTTGCCCCCTTTTAAAGATATTATTTTTTAGGATTTAACTACTAATGTATAATTTCCGGATTTTTTTCTGATAAAGTACTACCTGTAGATGCTAGCTGTCTAATTTTATAATTCTAAGTTAACTGGAAGTACCCTATTCATTTTGATTCCCTTTATAGTGTCGAAATACGCGATTTTTGTAATATAAACAACTTGATTCTATTTCCTGTAGAGGATAGAGGAAGAGAATTTATTGTTAAAACTCCAATTTTCGAGATATTGTGTGGTGAGTGGTGGAACTCAACGCCGCGTTTAACTTCGTTATCAGAACAAGAAAGTAAAAATTGTTCATTGCTCACGCGGGATCGAACTCACGACTATACATATAGTTCATATTATTTACCTCAAAGACATTTATCCTACATATTTTATTAATATTTCAGTTCTGTTGAGTGATAAGACGACGGAGCTGTACAACGTACAGCAACAATGCGAGTCACAAGAGACTCTAATTAAACAACTTCGGGAGGAGGTTCAGAAATCTGAAAATACTGCTAAGGAGGTAAGTTACTTTGTAAAGGTATGGTGTTTTTAAAGATGGAAGTATTGAAGGAGTTCTTTTGGTATTATTTTGTAAAAAAGGATTGTAGAGAGAGAGAGAGAGAGAGCCTCACTTTACTTATTACAATTTATTTTTTGGTGTTAGCAAATTCCAGTTAAAAAAAGTGAATTATAACGTAAATTTGTACCAGCCTAACTACTGTTCTTAGTATTTCTCACGACTATCTATTACAGTGAATTTTAATTATAAACAAGTTAAGATAAACTTAAAAGTCGTTTGATTTTACTCTAAGATATGTTTTGTTATTTTTTTTAGAAAAATATGTTAGAAGCGCACATATCGCAGTTGTCGGAGGAACTGCGAGTGTGGCGCGACCGATGTGGGCGAGTTGCTGCGCGGTATAGGTGGGTAGTTTGTTATAGGGCAGATGAATGCAAGTTGGCCGTTATAAGAACGTTCTACCCAAGATCCCAGCCCAACCAGACCTACGTCATTTTATCACGCACACATGCGTATTTTAAGTCTTTTGAGAATTGATAAAATTTTTATATATTTGCCATTATAATTTCTTCCCTTATATTTATTTACAATATACTAATATTTTAATTCTCACATTAGTAATTCGTCTTGCCAACTTTGACAACACGATCACAGACGATGTTTTCTATGTAAGAAAACACGCTACACACACATGGAGTATTTTGTCCTCACTCCCATGGAAGGTTTATCGCGTCTGGGAGGATGATTGGCCCATCGGATTGGTCTGGCTGCTAATAATGGGTCTCGAAATACCCTAATAATAGTACCTTAAATAACATTTGTAAAATTTAGTCTTGCTAATATGGCGTAATTTGCCTCAATTTTAATCAACCTTTAGGGCGTCTGGCCCACGTAAAGGGTCTGGCAATAATGAATATATATTTTTTACAATATTCTTAATAACATACTTAAATACGAGCTTTTCTACTTTAACGTAAGTGGGCATGATTTTTAGGTACCTTTAGTTTGAGCTACCTCTGAAAGGTCCCCACTTTCAAGTTAGTGAGTACGCATACTGGTTTCACTACGTATTAGATTAATAATACTAAAAATTCCAGTTTTGCTACCATGACGTAGGTCTGGTGGGGCAGGGATCTAGGTCTAGTCGTTTGTTCTTAATATATTGTATTCAAAATATATTGTAATCAATTTATTTTAGAAAATATATCAACATTTAAATGTAGCGGGATTTGAACTCGTTCTTCCTGTGCGCTCTGACCACTAAGCTATTTGTTATCTTAAAGCTACGTTAAAATTTTTATATGCGCCTTTACAACTTATTTATGTTGTTAGCACATTTATGGTTTAGTTGTTAGAGTTTCGGTTTTCAAGAAAAATTTATTTTTTAAATGTGTCCCAGCCTCGCGGCGTCTTTCAAATTAGGCTTTCTAAACTTTGGCGTATTGTGCTTGGAAATAAAATATGAGTATAAAAATATGAAATATTACAAAATTCTAAAATGAGATTTCCGCAGTCATCTGCAGCGGACTAGCAGGGCGGCCACGACCCGTCGAACGTTTTTTCGTTGCTTTGCGAAAATAAAAGAAATCATATTCGAACTTTAACCTACTCATATTGAAGTTTACGCATGAAGCTCACAGCTCTCCTTGATGGTGGCAGGGAGGCGCGGGCCGACGTGTCCGCGTCGCGGCGGCGCGGCGCGGCGCTGTGCGCGCACGCGCAGAGTGCGGCGCGCGCGGTGCGGCGCTGGGTGCGCGCGCAGAAACATACACACACGTTTGTATTTGGATTATTTATCATTTTTTGTGCGACTTTTAGCGTTCGACTTCTGACGCGACGGTTGTAGATTCAATTTTTCCTAAGGGAAATTATTATTATTTTTTTTAATGGATAAGGACAAGGCAAACGAACGTTCGAGTCACCACGATGGTAAGGAACCACCGCCCATGACCCCGTGCCGCACCAGAGGAGCTACAGGTGCGTTTTTGCCTTTAAGGTGGGTTGGGCGCCGGAGCCCGCACGCAGAGCATTACCTGATGCGAAACACAGTGGCATAAAGCCACTACTTCACGCCAGTTTTAAATGCCGGGGGTGGTAATGATCCGGTCGAGTCTGCCCATGCGTGTTGCCATTGCTGGCGACGTGGCTCTACCACACGTATTTTAGTCACCTCTTACAACACCACCAGTACCAAGATGATCCTATTCTAGACCGAGATCACACATAATTTCTTTTCCCACTCATTTAACACCCATCGGTGTAACTTTCGCCTTTAACCTTCTTGTCTCCTCTTCTATATGCTATCTCTTCTATACCTATGCAAAATATAGCGTAAAGCTTAAAAAAATTCTTTACTTTAGAGTGATCTTTATTTAAAACTTATTGATATGCAAAAGAGATAAGCACATATTTAGATTTCAAAGTTGGTTTAAAATTATGGAAATTGATTAATAACGGTATATGAATCAATTAATCCCAGTTGTTTTTCTAGTGTGTGGCTACCTAATATATAGCTAATAATTTTACAAATAATCTAATATTAAACATTTCAAATACATAACTTAATTGTCTATTTTTATTCGTTTCACAAAATTTAATAATATTTATTTTTCAACAGACAACAAGAAGAAATAATAAAACAGCAAGAAATATTAATACGCGCGTTGAGGACGCGCAACTCCAACACCGAGTCAGTCAGCGACGAGCCGTGCTGTTCCCGATACTTGCATAGAGCGAGACAGAACGACACAAATCACATGCGTGTGAGCGAGACAGCAAGCACTTCCTACTTGAAAGAGCCGAGAAGGCATTACAGTTGTACGTGTGCGAGTGAGGCGGCAAACAATTGCTATATAGAAGAAACGAGACGCCAATGTGGCTCTACGCGTGCGAGCGAGATACCAAGCAATTCTTCTATAAAAGGAGCGAGACAGCGATATACGTCTTCAAGAGCGAGCGAAACAGAGCATTCTAGAGCAGAACACATGGAAGAAAGTTTTTCAAGGGATTTAGATTATATCGATAGATGTGCGAGAGAGATGACATGCGGGAATTGTGTGAAAACAAGCGAGACAGATAGTCCACCCACTCCGCCAGTACGGTTGTTGAGGAAGAAAAATTTGACGGCAGAAAAGGTAAATAGGTAGTGTAAATATTGTCTCATATTATTTCCAGTGTTTCATTTGAAGTTTCCTATTTATAAGGAGAGATTAATCAAATTTTCTTTTTTTGTTTTTAATTTCTTCTTTGAAAAAAATGTCATGCTAGTCATTTGACTATTTTCACGCTGTTGTCGCTCGTAATCTACTTACACAATAGTATACAAACTATAACATTAATAAATATCTTTATTACACTATAAATAATCAACTCATTCAATTAACAATTTATTAACAAAATCATCTATGACATTATGATACGTAGTCTTATTTATTAATAACACAAAAAACTTTCTGGCTAAAGTTGATCTGAAACATTTTTAAAATAATCTTTCTTATATACTTTTCAGAAAAGAGAAATATCATCTCCATCAGAATTGTTAGAGCGTGTTGAACGAGCACATGAGGCGCTCTGCGATGCGAGGAGAAGGTGGCATTGTGTATGAAGACCTTTATATCTGTAACTAGCGATCCACACGCGGCGTCACTCGCTTAAACTTGTTCTTATATTATAGTGAAATGTAAAATTATACAAAATCTTTACATAAATTGTAGTCTATGTGTTATTCTGATTTATAATCTGTATTGTTGTGAAGTTTCATCTAAATCGGTTAAGTATGTATGTTCTTATAAAAATGGACCAATTTATTATTTATTTATTACACAAATCTCCACATTTACAATATTAGTAGGATAATAATAAAAGCATTGTTATATAACTCTTTTTTTTAATTCTTTTTGAAAATTTTGTATGAAGACGTACTTTCTTCTTAAGGCCATCGTGGCCCAGCGACGTCTGACAGCAGCATCTGACTGTATCTGGACGGCTGTGAGGTCGATATCACCACTCGAATGAATTATTTTCATTTTCTGCTCTGCTGACAAGACAAAACGCGGTGTTAAATCTCGCCACTCAACAGTTAATATCTCTAGAATTGAGCGTTGAGTTTATTGACAGTAAGTATCCTCTACCCTACTTTATACGGAATATAGCGTGATGTTAAAAAAAGATATAGCTTCTTTCGCTAAATTAACATATATTTTAATTGTGAAATTTTGAAACATCTTGTTACAATATATGTACTTGTATGTATAATATGTATCCTATGTTTTTTACGACTTTTGATATATAACATGAGTCGGATTTGCATTTAATTTTTTTATAATATTGTTTTGACTGATCTTATACAATCTATGAATAAATGATATACTTATTCATTTTTTTTCTTTTTAATTTTTTAAATTATAATATACTTAGTGAAAATAGACCTTTTTGTAATTACATGTGTTGGTTGTTTTGTTTCGATACACCGTAAGAAATGTTTACATTATTTTTTTTCTCATATAATAAAATTCGGCATTAAGTCACGTCACTGAACATGCAATATGTCTAAATATGCAGACTGTGGAGGAAGGAGTGTCTTGACACTAATTTCATCAAAATTAATGAACAGACAGTTTTATTAAAAATATATTTATTAACTATAATGTACAGAATTTAGTTAGTAAAAAAAAGTTAATGTAACTAAGTTTTTTTCAAAGGAATGGGTTTAAGTTTGCAATTACATTTCAATAGAAAAAATAAAAAAAATACCACAAGTTTACATAATTATTTAGTAAATATTACAAATAAATGTATAATATAGTAATAATACACTTGATACAATGTTTTTATGGTTCACCTGCTTGCAAGATTTTTTTTTATTTCAGTAAACAAAACATCTTCAATAATACAACATTTTTTTTTAAAATCGTATAAAAATATTAACGCAGCGGGACTCGAACCCACGCTTCTTTGATTTTTTTAGGCTACGTCGAAATTCTTATACGCTTGTTACTACTAATGTTGTTAGCGTCTTTCTAGATTTATATATTTTTTTTAATTATATATTTTTTAGTTAGAACAATAAAGCATTAACTGAAAAAGAAATAAGATCATTAATTTCAATAACAGATACCCGACTGATGCCAGCCGTGGCGTAGGAGCACAAGCGTGCGACCCCACTAGTTTTGGGGCTTCCTATATATTTATTATTTTATGTTCCCTCGTCCTAGTAAAGAGGCAAAGCGCGGAGAGTGGGAAACGGAAGTGTAATGAACTTTCTCAAGTTCTCTCTGCTTAACCTGCTGTGAGCGGGATACAACGGGAAACTTTAAAAAAATAGATAACGAAATAGTTTTTTTACTGTAATTTTTTAACGTTTCCTAATTAAGTTATTAAGTTTTTTTTTCATATTTAGTATTTTTTTCTTATGTTAAAAATAATTGAATGTTCCAACTTTTTTACAACCATTTTTCATAAAAATAAGGTACTAACAGTATACGCACTGAAAATATTGAAAACTGTTGATAAATATAACAGAATAAAGAGAAACTTGTCTCAAGACATAGTTTTATTGCGAGAACATATAAAAAAATACAAAAAAATAAAAAATATATATTGTACTAATTGTATCTTGTCTATAATAAGATAATATTGTCTAAGGTGTAAAAAAATATTAAAAAACACAATTAAAAATATTCGCTATGACTTTGAATCCTTCGAATAAACGTATAATTATTGTCTATTAGAGTATTGCAAACTCTGAAATTTAATAAAAATATAAAAAAAAAAAAATTGATGAACCGAATTTCATATTTTATGGCAACACTAAAAAAAAATAAACAACAAAACTATTTTATATCTATCAAAACATTAGCTGCCAAATAAGTATAGGGAAAGTGCGGTCAATGAGGCGTGGCGCCCTGAAGTTTAGATTTCCTGGAATTTTGCGCATTGCTCACTTGGGAAGAAAGAAATCAGATGAAGCTACGATCGGTGACCGTACTGTACTATATATATAGATAACATATATTCTCCTAAAAATCCGCACACCCATCATCTTCTTCTAGCTAGCTTAACTATAATTTTGGACTAGACGTAGGACTAAGTAGAGTTACTTAGTCCACCCCCTCCACATGGAGGCGATGGAGGCGGCCGCTGACGTCACGAGGGAGGGCGCTGGAGGCGGCGTGCAGCTTATTTCTTCTATCTGAAATATAAATAAATCATTTTATTGTAGTAAATATATTAATATTACAAATAACAGCAATAAATATTTCATATAATTCATGGCACAATTTATGTGTATACATGGAATGTTGAATGACAGTCAGTTAACTGTAACAACTAATGTTTGTAGGTTGATATAATAACTGGTAGATTATCAACTGATAGACAATCTATCTGTACCATATACTACACGGTTTCTAAATTTTAAAAACAAATAGATTTTTTAAACCTAGAATAAAACATTAAAGTATATTATTAATATTAATTTATATTAGTACTAGTATAGTAGTATTAGTTAATATTAGTATTAGTTACAATAAAAACAGAACACAACAGTTAGTAAAATTAGTCAGTCAGTTAAATTAAAGTAGAAAATTAATAAGGTATTTTATTTATTAAATACTAAAATGAACATCAAAATTAATACAGAATTTACCGTTAAAAGTTACAAATAAGATAAGAAAAATAGTACATTAAAAAAGTAATGCTAAAAAATGTCAGTAAAAAAGAAACAAAAATAGAAATTAGATGAAAATTAAAAGAAAAAAACAAGGGCTTGCTCATTTAATTATTATCTAAGTATATGTGTGTACTTGTGTGTGTATGTGTGAGCATCTAAAATAGTTCAAAATCTATAAATGTATATAAATGTTCTAAATATAAAGAGTTTGTTTGGTTGATCGTGTAAATAGTTATATAGTAGTGCGGGTACCTGAGCGGTGTCGGGCCAGTGCAGGTGCTCGGGCGGCTCGGGCTCGTCCAGGTCGTCGGCGCCGCCCCACGCCGCCGCGCCCGCCGCGCCGCGCGACCACCAGCCCTCCTCGCTGACGGACACAAATAGTCATTATTTTACTATCGTTGTCGATAATGTAATGCACTAAGAAAATCGTAAAAGTCTTTTGGTATTTTTTTGGTATTTAAAAATAAACGTGTTTATTTTTTTCACATTTATTTAGGTATCCCATGCAGTAGTCCGTGGACACAGGTCTACCCGTGACTACGAGCTACTGCAATGTGTCGGGTTTCCAAAAATGTATAATCTTAAATATACGAGATTCATCCGGTTAAAATAGTTTCATTTAAAATCTATAACAATCGTGAAAATCAAATAACTTAATACGCTTTCAAAGACTATTGATTCCTGTCCGAATTGTATTTTTAGTAAAGGGATCAATGAAATACGTATGAGATGGCAAAGGTATATAGATAATAGTGGTGCATACTTAGGTTAAATAAATATATTATATAAAAAAAAAACGACTTCCCGTACCCAACACCAATTTCATATGCAAAGGACGTAATAATAATGTTTAAGTTAGAGTTACAGATATTAAAATATGAAAAAATGTGTTAAGTCGTATAACATTTGATCGATCTGGATCGATCGAAATGGATCGACAGTTGGAGATCTCACTACCTTTTAATTTCAATTTCAGGAGTGATTTAAAATTTTTGAGAGATATAAGGAAGCTTGGTTTTTTTAAAAGTTTGACCTGAGTTTGACTGAAGATTAAAAGTTGTGTTTTTTCTCCCATACATACTAAAATTTGGGTTTGCGCTCGTAAGTCCAATACGGTAGGCGTTTCGTATTGAAGGCTTACTCTGGAGCTACATAATGTAATAGTTACTCGTGAGTGGCACTTCCCATCTTTAATTAAATATCTAAATAGAAGCAGTAATTTCTAAATGTCCTTTAGACTACCAGCTAAAATCATTCAACATTCATGCTACTCCTATCTGGAAAACTTCTCGACGTTAACATTTCCCATTTAAGAGCTACCGTTGACCTATCTGTCGCGATGCATACATTTAATATTTACAGTATGTGGTTGTATAAGAGTAAGCAATGGGACACAGACTACCATATCAATGTCTTAGAACATATAACAATAATGAATGAAACACTCACGTGCCCAACTCGGGGTCGTCTGCCACAGCCGCCAGCGCGAGCTGGTGCAGGCCGGCGAGGGGCGCGAGGGGCGCGGGGGCGGCGGCGGGCGCGGGGGGCGCGGGCACGCCGGCGCGCGCGCACAGCGCGGCCGCGGCACCTCGCACACGCGACACCGACGCGCGCCAGCTGCGCGGCTCCGTGTAGTCGCTGACACAACATCACAATAGAACAGCTTCATTATAATCTTATTAAAACACTGTTTTATAGTTTTTGTAAGCAGAGGAAGCCTCGTGCTACGACACTCTACTCCTCACGCCCAATGATGAACAGATTACTTGTTGAATAGCGGAACTCAACGCCGTGCTTTATCTCATTATCCCAGAAAGAGGAAATGAATATAGTTTATTCACATGAATAAGGATGTAACCCATAACTGTCGCTTTTTCAGCCAAACCTCATTTACTCGTCAATATGTTGTTAAATAAATTAAACTTCAAAAATCAACTAATGGGTCTCCGTTGGTTCATTTTAGTTATCTCTTCAAATCTCTTTAAACCTTTAAAAACTATAAGACATTTATTTAACTACTCAACCATTCAATGCACCCAATGTCTATAGTGCTGTATACTGGATACAGCGTGAAATTATACAAATAGTATTTTTTTGTTAAATAACACTTTAACATGATTTCTTTATATAATTTTAACCAAGTTGTTTTACCGCATCCGGGGACCCCATTTACCCACTGCATCCCAGGTACCTCCCATTCCGCTGATGATATGGGTTCTAGAGTGCTGTCGAAGTTTCTGGCCATCTTTAGCATTTTATCCTCCAGTATCACTTTCGTGTACTCGCGCCGACGACGACTACAATGGGATTATTACCAGTTAAATTGAATTTGAGGTTGCCTGTTTGTCTGGTTTCCTCTTCATCCAACTCCACAAAGCCAACTGCAGCATTATACGCCGCCATGTAACTGCCATTCATGTTGCCTGTAATGGTTTGGGCGATATCGTTGTTATATATGGCGGCTTCTGCCTCATTGAGCTTTACCTCCAGTATCGAGTATTCTCCCTGAAAGGCAAGCATTATTTCCTTGCAAGTTCTGAGCTTTACTTCTTTAGTAGCTTTGAGAACTGCGAGGAATTCAAGAAAAGCATTCTTGTAATGGTCTTTGTGTCCCATGATCGGTGCCAGATTGGGTGTTTTTACTTGATCCATAGCCGCCCTTGTTAACTTTGGCCTTATTTTTACAGCGTTGAGGAAAGTCTTTTGTGATTTTATCTATGGCCACCACCTGGGTTTCATGTAGTGAAGGTTTCCTTCTACCTAATATGTTTTCAACGGCAGTGATAAAGGCGCTGCATGCACCTCTTACAGCACTGTGTTTTGGTTTGTTTTCTGCACGTTTTGCCTGTTCCTCTGCTGTCTTACGTTGGTAGAGTTCTGAGCCGATTTCGATGGTCGTAAGGGTAGATGGTGGGTTTACTTTCTGCGTGCCCAAGTGATTGGGTTTTAGGTAACTGAGATCTTCATATCTGTCCTCATACACTATTACCTCATGTTGTTCTGAGGCTTTTATGCATCCCAGTCGGTCTGCTACTTCTCCTTTATTATAGTCAACGACCATAGCGTCTACGCTTACCACGCGGACTCCCGGTCCTGTCAATTCACTTACTACCGTTCGGTAAAAAAATCCGTTTTTTTGGACATTCTACCTGCACCTCCCCTTTCATCTCCGCGGGTTATACGTCGTTTTGAAGGCCTTTCGAAGCCCGATCGTTGGACACCAGTTTCGCTGAAATCCGCTTAGTAGAATTTGAAAAAAAAAGGCCCTCCCCCCATCCTTTACTCACAGGCTAGGTAGAGGAGACTGTTTTTTGGTGAATTTTTGGACTTTTAAAAAATCTTTTACTGACGTTTTTGGGTAGAGCCTGGCAGACAGACAAAAAAAATTATTAAAAAGACAGCCAGTGGCTCTTTACACCACTGTCAAATTTGAATAAGACAGGTATAAATACCAAAATTTTTAAAATAATTTTAACTATTTACAATACTACAGTTTACAACGCTATATATACAATCATATATACAATTTTTTCTAACAAAAGTTTTGACATCAGGAGTACGATCTCATATATATATTCTTTATATTATATATTTATTCTAATTTTATCCTTTTGACACGGTAGGCCTATAGAGGAAAATCTGATTTTTGAGGAAAAATCTCATAGTTCCTTTCACCCTTCTTCTTTCTTCTTCTTTTCTACAGTACTCCTGATATAAATTTTGATTCTTTTTCTGACTTCCGTGTGGCTTTTTAGACCTCTCGGAACATCCCACCGAAGAGTCCCTCTGCTCAAATAAAAATGTTCCGCACACCGGCTAAAGGTAGCGATCGGATCTTGGACCTGTCGGGAACCCCAAAGGAGGTGAGCTTCCTGGAGGATTCACCAGTCTGAACGCCTGAGAGCCAACAGCGCCCCCCGAGCTCCCAGACAGCCCCTTCTCGCCCAATGAAGCAAAAATCCACTGTGACTGAAGAAATCTACAGTCCTCGTATAAAACCAGGTTACGCGAGCAGGACAGCCGAAGCAAAGGCCCACCTAACAAAAGCTAAAATACACCTAAGCAACTCGCGTAACCTGAAGACAGACATAAAGGCTGCAGTCACAAAAGCAAATGAACTTCTGTACCAGTTGGTGAAGGAGACGGAGGCCGAGAAAGGAAAGGACGAGAGCAGTGGGAAGATTACGGCGCAAAGCGTAGTAAGAGAGAGCAAGGAAGTAAAAGACACAAAGGAAGAAGAACTAAGAGGCTAGAAGAGCACGCAATGTTGCTAAGGAGAATGAGGAAAAGATGGAAGAACTGAAGGAGGTGGTGGAAAGACGGAGGGAATCCCTCGAGAAGACCACATACGCGGGCGTGACGGCTGGCGAAACCAAAAGGGTTAGCCCTCAGCCAGCCGCACTGCACTCGATTGTGGTCTCCTCGAAGAATAAGATCGACACAGGGGAGGAAGTTCTCGCTCAAATTAGAGAAGTGGTAAAAGCGAAGGATGGATAGGTTCGAGTCGAGAAAGTGAGGAAGGCAAAAGATCAGAAGGTGATTTTGTCCTGCAGCTCAGTAAAGGAGCGGGAAAAGGTGAAGGAGAGACTGAAGGGGGCAAGCGATAGGAGGAGAAAAGGAGGTGAAAAACAAGGATCCGCTTCTGATTCTTTGGGATGTCCTAGAGTACAATATGGACGCCGACATTCTGGGCGCCCTGAAGAATCAGAATCGGAGCCTTTTCGACGGCATCTCCGAGGCCGAGTTCTGGGCCGAGGGTCGATTCCGCCGAAAGGCGAGGAACCCGCTAACCGGCCATGTCGTCATGCGGATGTCCCTGCCAGTGTGGAGCCGAGCTGTTACTGAGGGAGCACTGCACATCAATCTGCAAAAAATCAGAGTGGCGGACTTCTCCCCACTTGTGCAGTGCTCTCTCTGCCTCAGCTACGGGCACGGTAGGCGGTTCTGCAAAGAAACTGCCCCAAAGTGCAGCCACTGTAGGGGACCCCACATGAGGACTGAGTGCGATAGCTGGCTCAATAGCGCACCACCATCTTCCTGCAACTGTACTGATGCAAAGGCGGAACGCGCTGATCACAACGTGTTCAGCACCAACTGCCCAGTTAGCCTATTGCTAAGGGCCCACCTCTCTCCTCCAAAGCCGAATACACCTCTGCTCGGAGAAAGCGGCAGCTTAGAAAAACCGAACGTAGCCAGACTTTAAATGACGGGATGCAAAATTATTTGAAGCCCCCATTTACAAGTAGCAAAGTTCTTGTGGCGAGGAACAGCCTAACCTCGGACAAACTCACAGTTCCCAGTGCTCACAAACGAACTATCGCAGACTCCCTCTGCGATCGAATGAAGGAATTACAAATAGGCTTTGTAAAGAAACAGGTTGTAATAGCTTCCTCGGACGCAGAGGGAGCCAGTGATGAAGAGATCTTGCAAAGTATAGACCGTAGTGCTGAGAACAGTCTGTCCTTCCATCCGCCGTTCAATTTTCTTCTTCTTGGCCTAGCGCCACCTCCCCAAAATTAAAAAAAAAGTAGTTTAAACTAAAACAACAGATGCAAAAAGTCTCTGATTGCGTCAGAGGGACGAGACGTAAAGCACAAAGCTTTACAATTAAAAAAAAAATAATAATAACTGGCACATCATTGTAGTATATTGTGTATGTTTTAATGTATGTGACGTTTTCGTAGGATGCGTGTGAGATTTGGAGCTTACTTTTGCAGTTTGTGTAAGTGGTGCGTGTAGAGTCTCTTTGTCCCAAAGAGCTATTCCTGTTGCATGTGTAAAGAAATCAAACACCTCGAGGCGTTTACAGAACTTATATTTCTTCCAGAGTTAAATACTGTTAAGCTTGTACAATATCTATCTTAAATTCTAATGCAATATATCAATCTAGAGATTCTCTTTATTCTTCCGCTCCAAGTCTAAAAGTATATCTAATTGTTATAAAATATCATTATATAGTTATTATAATTTTCCGACTACATAAAGCGTCATCTTTATTAATGTTCTCTCGTGACAGTTCTATATTATTTCTTTTAAAATATCTTTTTATTCAACAAAGAGGTTGATTTACATTTTTATAATAAATTATTGCGAATATTAAAACTAATTAATATAAAATCATTACACATGCAATACGAAAGGCCCTTTCAGCGAGGAGCGCTTGACGGGAGTTTCGATCTGCCATAATGTTTGGAAGATCGACCTCGGTTAGACCGATTGTCATTTCAAGTTTGAAGCGGGCGGCAGCATATCTGGGGCACTCCAATAATATGTGCCATACCGACTCTGTTGTATTCTCATCGCATTGCCTCATGAATCTTTCAACTTGAATCTGTGCAGGTACTCTGCTGTACCTCCATGACCCGTCAACATTTACTGTAAAGGAGTAAATTCTGTCGTCCTCACTATATTGTAGGCTACTTCTACATCTGGAAGAATTTTTTTGGTAACTGCCCCCGTCTGAGACGATTCATACCGTTCCTGCCAAATGCCGACGGACTCTTCCCTGATCGATCTTTTAACATGTGACAAGGGGATTTCCTCATAGTCGCAGATAGTACTTGTGAGTGCCGCGCTTTTTGCCAGTTCATCGGCACGTTCATTCCCTGGAGTACCCACGTGTGCCCTTAAGCAGAACAGTCTGACTTCTCTACCTTCTGCTCTGATTTTCTTTACGTTCTCCCTTATTGTTTTTGCTAGGGGATATCTCGAGTTCGGATTTTTTAGAAGTTCCAGTGACGTCTTAGAGTCACTGAATATATTCACTACTTGATCATCACTATGAACTACTTTTTGCGTCGCCTTACGCGCGCGTGCGGAAAACTGTACCATTTGGATGCAAGCTAATCTAAAATGCAAATTTCTCATTACTGATCTCTTTTCCTTCCTCCCATCTAGATAAGGCTGCACCTACTTTCCCCTCTATTTTGCTACCTTCGGTGAATATCTGAGGGCCCTTAATGTTATGTAGCGTGATAGTGTCAGGGTTTAAGTTCTCCAGTAACTCGAAATCGATGATTATGTGTGTTGACGGGTGTGGTTGGTTTAGGTAGGTGTATTTTCTTAATTCAAGCTCATTTCCTGATGGTAGATAATTTTTGCAGTATCCTTTTTTTGCTCTATACAGATTCGCATGTTCTTTTATTCTAATATCAAGCGGCAATAACCCCGAAAGAGCCAGCGCAGATGTTAAAGATACCGTAATGTACGCCCTGCAGATCTTTTGGGCAAAACCTCGTTAGAGTGCATTCATTCGAATCCGATTCATCTGGATATCTGTAGATTGAGACCAGGCACTTGCTGCATACGTCATGATAGTGTGACTTCTGGGTTGAGACCCCAGGTTACCCTCGCTGCACGCGCCATTTGCTTATTAATATACCTGCGGCTTTTTTGCACTGACAGATTATGTACGATTTAAATGTGAGCCTACGGTCAATCACTAAACCCCGGAGTTTGATCTCCTCGACTAAGTTGATAATGCTTCCCGACATGAGCAAACACGGAGAATCGTACTTAGTCCTATTCGTTAGCAGCATAGCTTTAACATGTTAAAAACCTTCTGTTTCGATTAAATATAATTTAAACCAAAAAGTTTTTTAGGCTACCCTAGGATACTTAAACTATATATAAGATATTTACTTTAAATGTAATATTTAGAAATATAAAAAATGTTCCACCAAAATCATCCCTCACCTGAGCGACACGGCGTGCGGCAGCCTGGTGTCCAGCGTCCAGGCGAGCAGCGCCACGAGCTGCGCGGCGAGCCCCAGCGCGGCGCCGCAGCGGCACAGCGCGCTCTGCGGCGGACACTCCGCCTCCTTGTCCCTGTTCTGTGCTACTGGGAACAAACGACGGTCGCAGCTGCTCGAGCTTCAAAAATATGTGACAACTGTATGTCACTGTAATGTACCATTGTGGTACTGTTTGACACTGGACAGTTATTTTTCTACAAATGCGACCATTGTGGGTTTGATCCAGAGTTGCCAGGTTTTTTCTTGGTGAAAAACGGGATTTTTTAACATTTCATGTAAAAAGGCGGGATTATTGTGCGAAAAGCGGTATAAAAAATAAAAATAATGAGAATGTAATTTATTAGTTATTCATTTATATTAATTTTCTCAAAAGCTCTGAAAAGCGGGACTATACCTGTCCCGATCGCGACATTTTATTTGAGGGCTAAAACTCAGGACGTCTGATCCCTCTTGTGGCAATGAGATGCCACTCAACATACAATGTTTCGAAAATTGGAATGTCTTAATATTATTCTCTCTGCTTATCACGTGAGAATCAGTGAAGGAATAAAAAAAAAATTTGGGGCACACTGGATGAAAGTTGCGGCGGATAGAGAGCATTGGAAGCAGCTGGAGGCCTATGCTCTAAGACATATCAAGACAAGAGATATAATATAAAAAAGAAAGAAAGAAATATAAAGAGAAATATAATTTCTTTATTTAAATTTACTTTTGCAAAGAAAAATGTTCCGTGTATTTCCACAAGAGCTAAAAAAGGCTTTAAGTGCTATTATTATAATATAGATATTTACCCCAATTTTGCATTTGCGTGTAATCCGCGTCGATGTCTATCCATGGAGCTACAATATGTAGTTGAGTTCGTTTTGGCGTCTCCTCTTCAGCGTCTTCTCCTACGAACTGTAGGTCCTCTATACTGTCACTGTAATTGAATAGAGATGTATTTTTATTTGGGTGAAATAAGAGGATTAACAGAAAAAATATTGTCGCATGGTGAACAGTGGTAGTGAAGAAGTGCAAGTTAAAACTTTGTTGAAAGTAAATTTTATAATGTGTTTCAAATGTGATTTGAGTCTCTTTAGCACCAAGAGACAACAGAATATGTAAAGTCACAATATTTGTATAATCACCAAGAAAAACTATAGCAAATTTTTTCCACAATTTATACAAATTAAATTAAAACTTCTGTTTTAGTATCTGTATTGTCTAATTCCTATAAATGTCTTATTTTTTAATTCAGATATCTACTTGAAAATATAAACTTCCTATTTAAACTTAGGAGTATACATTGCTTTGTGAAGAATATATGAAAAGAAAGATATGAAAATATTTAGTAAAGTAATATTTTTTGGGTACTTTGTACTTTCTGTTGCACTGTGTACTTACAACCAAAGGATTTGCACCTCAATGCTATGATATTATGTATCTCAAACTTAATTATTTTTTTAGTTAAATAATTACTTGGATAGGATAAGTTGGATATAGGTTATAGTAGCTTTATATAAAAGCATATTATTTAAAATAAAAGAAATTTTACCTAGAATCATAACTCATATATATAGGAAATATATATCTAGTTAGCTGTCGTATCCTTGACCGTCTCAATGCAGCTAATGCCTGCACTCGGTCATTATATAGACTTATTTTATTCTGTAACTCTATTCGTTCTTCCTGAGCATGCTTGCCTAAACTTGATACTCTCTTTTGATATCTTGGTAATTTTAATTTTAATTCATTATTTAAAACCTTTAATTCCTTAAGTTCTTTTCTTTTTACATCTATTATAGATCTTCGTTGTTCAATTGCAAGTCTTAGTAAGTCTAATTTATCTCTGGATTGTTTCGTTTCAGTTAAAAGTATATCTTTTTTTATTTTTGGTGCTAATAATTTTTCACATCTTTCTAATATATGTTGCCTATTTAGTTTGATCCTCATTAATTTCATTTGTTTTTCGGAAAATCTGAAATATAGAGAGGATTAAAATGTTATTTTCAACTTCATAATGATGAATACATTACAAGCTGCTATATATAGTAGATATGGAAGGAAGGTAGGAAGGATGGAGGTACCTAGTGTTAAGAAACTCTATGACACATACATTTCTCAATTTTCAGAACTTTGCATGTTCAATGTCATGGTTTGTTTTGTTACCAGAATGAAATAAAGAAAAGAAGCATTCATAATAAACACACAGAAATATATTGTTTACAGAATATTATTTGTAGTACTTTTCTTGATTTATTGTAAAGTTATATAATCTTCTCATGTAGTCATGTAAATCTTAATCTAAAACTTTATATAAAAAAAACTTTATATGACACTTTACATAGAATCCATAATTCACACTTATAATTCATAGAAAATAGTTCTTTACCTTTAGTGCTTTTAAGAGATAGTAATTAGTTGCATAAATTTTTAATTAAATTAAATAAACACTAGAATCTGTCATATTACAGTTATTGTGGTTATACAGCAAAAAAAATCAAAATGTAACATAACATAACTTAAAACTTAACTTAATATCCCTGATTCTGATACATCCCAAGTCTAGTCAATGACTCACAAAGATGTGAGAATTGCGTAAACTTACCTATCCGAGTAAGGCATTGAAGTGTGCACAAAATTACCATTTTTTACACAATCAGAGCAGTAAAAGTTTCTTTTTACAGTATAACAGAGTATACATTTCGTATAATGGCCGTCACTTTCAGTAGAGGATACGCGAAAATCACGCGGGGCTTCACTTTCAGTTAAATAGCTCATAGCCATGGTTTTTGCAAAATTGTTATTAAATTTTGCATCGCAATTCAACACAAAAACCTGTCATTGTCAGCTGGTGAAAGTTTTGACAGTGACAGCTGACTATGACAACTGATTGACAGTTTGTTTTTTTTTATTTTTTAGGTGTGACGTTGATGGAGGTTTGTTTAAATTTATAGCAATGCTAAGTGCCTACTGTAAATTTTTGGAAGTTACATTTTATTTATGTTATTGAAATGATGCAAATACTCATTTCCAACCACTATTATTTTTTATTTACTTAAAGTCAGAAAACGATCATTAGCTTATTGCAGTATTAATTATTTTATAATATGACCTTTTATTTTAGATATTAAAATGATTATTTATTTATATACTTAATTATAAAAAAAATTTCGATATAAAATATATTTATAACATAAAAATAATATTTTAAATAAAACTCTTTTAACCAGATTAATCGCGTATATTTTGTATTATACATTTTTGGGAACCCGACGTTTCGCACACTTTGCAGTAGTCCGTGGTCACGGGAAGACTCGTAATAATTGTGAAAATCAAAGAACTTATTATAAAAATAATAGTATATAATACAGTACTTTAAAACCATGTTAATTGACATTTAAATTATAATTGGGAGTATTTAGAATTATATTTCAATTTCTTCGCTCTGGTGTCGAAGCAAAGCCCGGCGTTCCTTTCAGCCTCGTGAATTCGGCGAAAAGTAGGGATCAGAGTGTCTTAGCACTAGGTTCCCTCTGCCTATCCTGCTGTGTGCGGGAAACAGCGCGAATCTGATTTTTTAAAAAGTTATAATGATGATATCTGTCTTTAGGATATTTTTAAATAATATTTAAACGGTTAGATTTTTGGATTAAAAGTATTTGGTATTTCTTAGTTAAAGGTTCTTCTATAATATATATATTTTTTTACTAGTATTGTATATATTAAACCAGGCCAGTCCAGTATATATAAGGCCTAAATCGACTGGTTGTGGGTTCGATCCCCACTTGAGAAGATGAAATATTTACTTAAATGTACTAATACTTCTATTTTTTCGCTCTGGTGTCAAGGTAAAGCGCGGCGTTGAGTTCTGCCACTAAACACGCAATGCCTCCAGAATTCGGCAGAAAGTGGCTACCCTGCCTTTGCCTACCCTGCTGTGTGCGGGACACAGCGTGAAGTTGTATATCTCTATCTCTATATCTTATAAAATAAGAACGCATTTCGTCTCTGTCTGGCCTTTCTAAGCGATCTTCTTCTAAACCACCCAACGGATTTTGATGCGGTTTTCACCATTAGGTAGAGTATTTCTCAGAGAAGGTTTATATATAGTTTATTATATGTATATTTTAATGTAATTTGACATAAATATGATAAATGTGCGTAAAGTCCTATCCGTTGAGAAACTATCACGCATGCGCTGCTTTAATGGTAAGTCCTACATGAAAACAATGTACTAGAGTATTATTCCTCTTTATAAGATCTACAAAAAAGTCAGCGATAGCATATTTGTATCTTCTAAGGATAACATACAGTGAGCATATTTCTGTCTAAAAATAGTAATTTGAATATATTTTTTATTGTGAGGGATGTTTGTCCATAATGGTATCAATCCTTATCCTTTTGAATACTTTATTAATTTTCTACGTTAAACGAAGATAAAATTTGTCCTTTACACTAATTGGAAATTACGAATAGTTTTAGAGAAAAACGCATATAATTGTTGACACATCACGCCGGCTATAAACCGCAGATTTGGCTCATGTTTCGTTAATCTCTTACTCATAAAGCATATAAATAAGTATATTAGTTACGTTGGCCATTTAATGTAGATCATAACTGTCTTTTACTGTTTTTCATTTTAATAAGTACTTTAGAAGTTGTTATAATATCAAAAAATCCTTGCTGCGAAACGGCTCGCCACGCGCCATTCGTCCCCCCGCGCCCCGCGACGCGTCCGCCGCTCCCGTCTCCCCGCCTGCCTCTGTAGCGAAGCAGATT
>JAATLQ010001227.1:0-11548 GCA_013421005.1 Heliconius erato x Heliconius himera
GTCGGGCCGTGGCCGCGCTGCTTACCTGTTGCCAGTAGTCCTCGAGGGACAGCTTCCATTCGAAGTAGCCGGTGTCGGTGACGTCCTGGAGCTCGCGGAACAGGTTACCGCTCGGGAGGACGTCCATCGCGCTTACATGTGACGCCGATCGAGTTTTTTTAACACAACACACGTAACACTACCGCGGTGGTACGCGCACGACTGACTTGCCCGCGCCCCGCGCGGAGCCCCCCGCACGCGCCCCGCTCCTCCCCCGCCCCCCCGTCGCTGTCCTCGCGCGTAGATTAATACGCGGATAGAGTGTACGGAGTACAGCTTTCTCTTTTTAATCCTTAAATCCTCCCGCGCGATAAAGAGAGTTTTAGGGACGCGATCGATAGCATAATTTTTTTTTTACAAAAAAAAATCAAAACATACTGATATAATTTCAGTCTTATGTAAAAGCTTATGTATCAAGAAGTCCCAATAGTATGTTTATTTAGCGGATAGTAAGTATCTACAGACAATGTGATTTAAATATTTTATGGTACAAAACAAAAATCAAGAATGTATAGTATATAACATTTGAACGAATGAAATTAAATCACGCATAGATACTACATTTTTATCATGAATCAACCCCATCAACGTATTAATGAAATTTGCACCAGTTATAAAATTGAAATCTATAATAAATTGTATTTCATTTACAAACAAAAAGTGAAATTGCTATCTGAATATAGGCCTGTACTCAAACAAGATGGAAGTGTCTTTGCCAGTCTAATCTGCGTAACTTATAAATTTAAAGATAGGTACCAAAAATGGCGGTAAGACAAGAATTACTAATTCCAAAATCGTATAAAAGCATCTCATAATGCGTATCAAGGTATTTTATCATAAGTTTCGTATTTATTTATTTACTTTTTTGTGCACACTTTTATGAAAATAAAAGAAAAAGAGAAAATTAGAAAACAATTGACGCACAAAAAATCAACGAGTTCTTCAAGACGACCTTTTATTTGGTTTTATTTATTGGATTTTGTAAATTTACATGACAATAAAGGGTAGATGATATAAATAAACAAACATATTATACTACCTCCTAATACATAAACATACACGCATATGGTACCTGAAAAATACATATTATTATAATATACTAACACATATTGGCGCCATCGTAAAGTCTTAAAAATAATATTTTTAAATTAATTAATTTTAATTTAATTTTTAAAAAAATATACTTAAAGATTTCGGGAGCTTAATATTTTCTGGTAATTCCTTCCACAATTTAGTAGCTCACACAGCAAAGAAGTGATCATAAAATTTTGTGGCGTATCTCGGAATGCTTAGAGTTAGGTTCTCGGAGTATCTCAGTGTGTTTGTATAACCTGATAGTTAGAATATGAGAGATATTCGGATTATCAGGTTTAATTAGGAACATTTTTACACAATGCCTCTAGAAAATGGGGAACGAAGTGTCTTAATACTAGGTCCCCTCTGCCTACCCTGCTGTGTGCTTGATCTATACAAATATTACAAAACTGTACAGATTTTTTGTTGAATGTACTATTCCAGGAAGTACTGATTCGGCAAGATTTTTTTTAAGATTTTTATGTTGTATATTCCAATTATCAACGAAGGCTATGGCTATGGGCTAAGGCTACTATTAGTTTACTTTAATCTTCACTTCAGCCTCTTACGACGTGTCATTCTCGAGCCTCCTGTTCCAATTTTAATAACTAAGAAGCTATTCCAATTGAAACAAGGCTACAACATTCAGTACAATATAATGTACAAATTCGAACTTTCCCAACTATAATATTAACATTATTTGCCAAAAAATCACTAAAAACACTTAAATATTATATTTTCCTCAAATAAAATACGTTTCAATTTCTCTATCCAATAGTTATCCTATCCACTAGTATGGTGGTATGCAGACGGATGGGCCGACCGGTACGCGCGCGCGCAACCACCCGTGGCAGCTCCATTCATACTTGTACGTACGATGTATCTATACTACACTACTCTATGTTTATATACAGCGTGTTTACTAGTGTGGAAATTATTAGTATTGTAATAATATGTTAAAAACTACGTTTCTTTGTTTTGTTTTTAAATTGCTGTTGTAGTTTTTTTTTTTGTTTTTTAATATACACATTCGTTTTTTTTTTTTTGTGGGAAAGAAAATCCTGTCTCGTGTTGCGGGCATGGCATGGAGTAACACAAGTCTGTGTTTAACGTGATTGAAACAGAAACATGAGAAAAATACCTAAAAGACCTATTTAACGCAAAACTTAATATTTTATGGATTTAGATTCTAAATAACAAAAAAATGACCTTTCATTTTGTAAAATAAAATAAAACCTTTTTTATTATTTTTATTAATAGAAATCCTCTACCCTGACAAACAAATGAGGAAAAAAATATATAAATCCTCGAATACGTAAACCGTATTCGAGGATTTATATAATCGTGGAAATATCAATTATATTTGTGGTTTACTGAACGCCTCTGAAATGTTTACAAACTGTAGGTTCTGTTGAAGTATTTGAGAAAGCTCGTTAAAACTTAGCAAAGCTGTATATATAAATGATTTAAAGGCTTAATTATAGCACAGTTGACAGCTTTTGGTGCAAGGAAGTAAATGTTACCAACGTTCTATAAACTTAACTTACTTAACTTAACTTCACGCTTTATCCCTAGCGGGATAGTCAGATAGAACGGCGCGAAACGTTCTATAAACACAAATATAAATCAGCTTAACGCTGTAACCTGGCAGGGTAGACAAAGGGAACCCGGCAAGATAGGCAGAGGGAACCTACACAGTGTTAAGACACTTCGTTCCCTAATTTCCGCCGAATTCTGTAGGCATTGCTTGTTGCGTGGCGGTACTCGCTGGAACTATAGAAATATAGATTCTAAAAGAAATACAGTTTCTAGAAATGTATTTTCGTTGCGATTCCTTTGGAATACTTAGTTGATATAGGAAAAATGTTATTGTAAGCGTTTGAATTCAAAAATATAATTTATGTAGTCATGTCAACAAACCACGGTATTGTAGGAATCATCGATCTAAGATTCTAAGCTTTCTCGGAAAAGGAAAGGAAAAGAATGTTATAATATCGGTACGATCCGATTTGTATGTGGAAATGTATTACTACATATAACTAAAGTTATATTGAAGCAATTTAAAAAGCTATTTATATTTTTTAAATGTATTTAAATATTTTACAATTATACAGAAATACAAAATCTAAATTCTGAATCTGACTGTAAAAATTCTCCAAAAATCAAAAATGAATTTCGTCATTTTTGGAAATGATTTGGAAATGGTAAATTAAATAAATTTAAGTTTAAATTAAAGTAAAAATTTACAATTTTGTAGCAAATATACGTCTAGGTACCTTTATATAAGTATTCGAACTCTATATTTCCAACATTTCAAGTCAATTCTCCTCTTCTTCTAGACGTCAAAAGATCATAAATATAATAGCATGATTAGGTACTTTACATTTATATAATACTAGCGAATTCTTTATTTATAAATTTGAATTACTTTCGTTTTCTAATAATATCATTATTTTAAAGACAAGATCTATACATTTCAAACTAAAATTTCAATCAATTCTATAAAACAACAATTTCGTCGAACAGAATACTTTATATTGATAAACCGTTTTTATTTGTAAACCGATGGAAATAAAACAAACACAGACACAGTTAAGGGAAACAAAAATTTAAAAAAATAATTGTTTAGGATTTTATTTACACTATTAAATGTACAATAAATAATAAATAGTTTTTTATTTCATATACAGGCTACAATAAGTTACCTACATATTCGTTATATGCATAGATAAAGCTAGTCGAGTTGAGAATACGATTACCACCCGAGGGGAAGCGCGGCGTTAAGTTCCGCCACTCAACACGTAATGCCTCCATAACTGCTTAGTCCGCCTACCCTGCTACATTCGGGATACAGCGTGAAGCTGAAAAAAAAAAGATAAAACGATCATGAAATACAGCTTCCCAATATTTATACATATTTAAATACTAAATCTGTATTAAGAGGCCGGTCGTGGCGCAGGGGCACAGAGTGTGACTCCAAAACCGATTGGTTATGGGTTCGATCCCCATACGAGGATATGAAATATTTGCTTAAATTTATATTTCCATTTTTTCGCTCTGGTGTCGAGGCAAAGCGCGGCGTTGAGCTCTGCCACTCAACACGCAATGCCTCCAGAATTCGGCAGAAAGTGGGAAACGGAGTGTCTTAACACTAGGTTCCCTCTGCCTACCCTGCTGTGTGCGGGATACAACGTGAAGCTGATATTATTTAATCTGTATTTCCTGTAAAAGCTGGTAGTATTATTTAACTACGAAAGCAGGCGCCACGCCGTCTCGTAACAAACTCGATCCCACGCAAAATTTAGCGACATTTTACTAAGACAACGCTAGTCAACTCGATATATAAGATTGGTATAACATCAACTTATACATTGTATTGCTTTTTTAAGTAAATTACTGTAATCTATATTTTCACAATAGTAATAATATTGAAAATTAATATCAAAATCCTCGGTTTAGCGTGTAAACTTGCTAACAAACAGCCTATTAAGCAAACTCTTAGTGACAAAAAATACTTTCTTTTCTCACTCTCTTTTTAAAATACGATGAGTAAGTTACATATCTATTATCAGAAGTTTTTTTACAATTTCGAAAATTTATTTCTTCTCTCTCTCTCTCTCTACTATATGAAAGAAAATAAAGGTCAGTTTTATATATATTTTTTACACTTTCGAACAGTATAAAAATATAAATAACGAAAAAACAAAAAACGGAGTTTACACTCTATCTCAAAGCCGACGAAATATGACGATTGATGACATGACAGGCCATCATGTTACAGTGGAACAGGTAAATTTAAGTGGAAAAGAGATGGTTGTCGGTTCGAGCTTTCGGGGAAATGATTTATTTTTATTTTTTACACCGGTAAATCAAGGCACGGCGTTGTGCTCCGCCACTAATAAAGCTATGCCTCGTATTAGCTAGCTTTTCAATTTTGCTTATCATTATACCTTTCAGTGGAATATTTAATTATTTAGTATTGTTTATAAAAATCATATTTAATATAGGATTTATTCAAAAGCTTTTTGTATTCGAAGCATGATCGTGAACTTTTTATAAACTTTAAAAAAAATAACACTGTAGCCTGTGTCGTTTTTTTTTGAAAGTTAATTTAAAAATTTCATAGTTCCGTCGTATTTACAGTTTTTTTAATTTGATTTATACAATTTGGACCGATTTAGGGCGGTATTGATATTTGTAAAAAAAAACATCCCAGATTGATAAAAATATGAAATATTTTAGACATAGAATAAATCTTCGAATTTAATATTTATGTATCATGTTTTTTTTTTAAATATTTATGATAAAAAATTTAAAAAAAAAGCAAACTAGCAGAAGGAACCTAATGTTAAGACAATCCGTTCTCCACTCTCTACAGAATTTTCGAGACATTGTGGGTTGAGTGGCGGAGCTCAACGCCGCGCTTCGTCTACCAGAGAGAAATGATAATAAATTAAATATAATTATTTCCCCGAGTGGAGATCGTTCCCACAATCGTCGCGTTTGGAACCCAGACTCTGCCACGCTGCGTCTCGACGGCCTCATACGACTTAAATGACAATAAACAAATTGAATCTCTATATCGTATGATAAAATTTTGATGTCATGTTTAGTTCATGTAGAGTACCAAAAAATTTTTTTATAGCCTCAAGCTGTGCAGCTATCCGCTCCTCTCCTAGAAAGGCAGGTAGAGGAAAACTTGGAACCTAGTGTTAAGACACTCTCTTCTCCATTAGGCCACTTCCGTTCGCCACTTTCCGTTGAATTCTTGGGGCATTGCGTGTTGAGTGGCGGCACTTAGTGCCGCGCTTTGCCTCATTACCAGAGCGAGGAAACGAAAATATTAAATATCATTCCCCCAATTGAGAATCGAACTCGGAACCGTAGCTATTGTGGCCAATTACAATTTCAATTTCATTTTCGACCAGTCTTCGGTTAAAAGGAAGGAAGGGTCCGTACTAGGGGACCTTTTAGTAATAACAATGTACTTCTCAATATAAAGTTCATTGATTGGAACGGATATTGGCTCCTGTCTATCTGTCCTCATCAGGTTAGTAAGTTTTATAAGTTGTAAGCAACTGCAGATATATTATTTACGGTTGTTTTATTCAAAATTTACACAAAGTGTGACTTTAAAACTGGTTGTGGGTTCGATCCCCACTCGAGGAAATGAAATATTTACTTAAATTTATACTTACATTTCTTCGCTCTGGTGTCGAAGCAAAGCGCAGCGTTAAATTCCGCCACTCAGCACGCAATGACTCCAGAATTCGGCAGAAAGTGGGGAACGGAGTGTCTTAACACTAGGTTTCCTCTGCCTTTTTTTTGAACTAAACAACATTAAATGATTACAATTAAGTTTACACGGTTTTTATGTTTTTATGTGTGTCTACGAGTATACCTCTAGCGTTTATATTAATTAACTTTTCAATTACTTACCGTGTTCCAATAAAAATTGTTTATATAATTATGTTTAGTTCACAATTTTAAAACTAACACCCAAAGGAGCATTCCGCTCAATGTCAAAAGATACAGAAGCTCATTTTGAATCACTAGGCTTCGAATAAAAAGTGCAAGAAAGTTAATTAAAGCAGAAATCGGTCTTCTTTCATGAATTTCCATAGAAATTCGCTTTTACCTTTGTTGAAAGGATATGCTCGTTTGTGAAATTCATTAGATTCATGCTCACGAAATATTAAAGTAGCTAACTGTTCCTTTTATCATCTCTTAGAAACTGTCTATAACGTATCTATAAAATAAAAAATACTAAAATCTTTTTTAACCGACTTCTGTAATAGGAGGAGGCTCTATTCGACTGTATTTTTTATGTTTGTTACCTTTGACTGAGTGAACCGATTTTGATTATTGTTTTTTTTTTATTTGAAACTAGTGCTTCTCTTGTGGTCTGATTTAAATTTGGTCTACTTCTGACTATCCATGAAAATGAAAATTATATACGGGAAATTATATAAATTTGCATTAAGCGTGTGTGGGACAAATGGACGAATAACTCAAATATTACGCCAACCCATTTCGATTATTCTTCTTTTATTGGAAAGAATACACTTCAAGGATAGTTCGATGAGAGTTTGGTTAAGTCCTGATTATGGGATCCCATTGGAGTCGGTTTTTATTTTGTTACAAAATATTTTGTCGAGACGTTGAGACAACACAAAGGTAAGGCTGACGCTATTGACTACAGCCGATACTCTTAGGTATATTAATTTAAAATTTAGTGTAAAGAGACACAGAAAATAACATTAAATAATAAAACATTGCTCATTTTTATTGTTAATAATCTCTCTTTTATTCAGTATTCAACGTTTGAATAGTTATAAATAAAATAAATCAGCTTCACAATGTATCCCGCACACTGTAGGGTTGGCAGAGGGAATCTAGTGTTATGACACTCCGTTCTCTACTTTCTACCGAATTTTGCAGGCATTGCGTGTTGAGCGGAAGAATTCAACGCCGCGCTTTGCCTCGATACCAGAGCGAAGAAATGGAAATATACATTTAAGTAAATCTTTCATCTCCTTGAGTGGGGATCGAACCCACAACCAGTCGGTTTTACAGTCACACTTTGTGCCCCTGCTCCACGACAGGCCTCTTCAGGCCAGAATAGTTTTCTTTCTTTTTTTATAATATTGTAACTAGTTTCTAAGTTCATTTTAGAATATATATTTTTAATTTTAGTTGAATTAATGACTCCTAGTACAATTTTCCTTTTTATTTGTGACTTGCGTCATTCAACAACATGTAACGTACATGAGGCTTAAGCTTTAATAACGTGAGAAATTTAAGAGAAGGCTGAAAATACTCGAGAATTTTGCTTGAAAGCTTTACATATTTGTAGGTAAGTATTAGCAAGGTAAATAAGAAATTATGTAGAGAGTGTAATGCATATAATACACTTAGGTTCGGTATTAATAATCGGTAATTTCGTCAATTTGCCCGATGGGCCATCGATATTCTATTTATTTGGACGTTTTCTTAGCTTCACACTGTATCCCACACGTAGCAGTGTAGGCAGAAGGAACCTGAGAACCTAGTGTCTTAACATTACCATTCACCACATTCCGCCGAATTTTGAAGGTATTTTGAGTGTTGAGTGGCAGAACTCAACGTCGCGCTTTGCCTCGACACCAAAACGAAGACATGGAAATATAAATTTAAGTAAATATTTCATCTCCTCGAGTGGGGTTCGGACTCACAACCCTCCTCCAGAATCCGGCTGAAAGTGGAAAACGGAGTGTCTTTACGCCTACCCTGCTGTGTGCGGAATACAGCGTGAAGCTGATTTATTTATTTATAGATATTTTCATTTCTTCGCTCTGCCAAGTGGTAACTCTCCACTCAACCTGCAATACTTCGAAAACAGATTCAGTTTGCTTTACGCGGGGTATAGCGTAAGAATATAATAGGTAGTTAAAAAATATGAAAAAAAATGTCAATGTTATTGCATTCTGTTTGAAAGCTTTCGTTTGAATTTTGATCTGTTAAAGGGTCTAGCCGGGTAAGCATGGAAAAGCGGCGCTGGCTTCTAATGAATTGTTTTTACCACGATTGTATCGTTTTTTATTCGAAATAGCGACACATATTATTTTTGTCTTACTATATATAAGGGAGTTATGAGAATAACAATGTTTAACGTTAAAGTTTTTTCTCGGTATCTATTAAAGATATTTTTATGAAATTTAAACAGAACATGGCTAAGCATAAATGGCAGATACACTTTGTAAAAAACTTGTTTTGACCCATCCTCTCCTACGATCGTGTAGGGTTCGTGCACATCAAGCTACAAACCTTTCAAAAGGTCCAAAATAAACTTAAACCTATCACATTAGGGTGGTACCCCTGGTATCTTCACAATATCGACCTTCACAGATACTTCAAACTGAAACATTCAAACATATGTGGATATATGAGCAATGCAAAAGCTGTTCCAAGAGCTACTTGGAGCGTACAGGCTTGCACGCGAGTCCCCTTACCGTAAAGGCGTTTAATTACATCCCTTACACGAAATCTAAGCTCAGACGCCCGAGAAACGTCTTATTAGACCCAGATGACGCCATTACAATTGTAAATTCTACGTATGTAGGAATCTACCTAGAATTTACAATTCAATTCAAAACATTTCACACATACAACACGAACATCGTCGTTAGTGTTAGTCTAATGCTTTCCATGTCGCATCTTCACGTCACCACTGGTTTGTTTAGAATAGGGAACCTTCCATCCCGATCGACGGCCACAAGCCTAGGTTCAAGTTCCACTGTAGCCCTTGCTGCTGATAACATCCTCTCAAGCAGCCATGTAGTGCTTGCAATTTCTCAGGGATAGAGTACCCTATTCTGAAATGTATATATAAGTATATCTCAATATTGATTATTTAGAACTCTACTGATATGACTACATATAGAAAATTTCATTAACAACTGCTTTAATATATGCTGTATAATTTTTATCTCATAAATTTTTTTACTAATTCCATAAATAAGGCAACAAAATTTCATTAACAACTGCTTATATATATGCCGTATATTATTTTTCTAATAAAGTTATTAACTCATTTCATAAACAAGTTATTACAGGTACGTAAGTATTACAGGTACGTAAGTAACGTAAGGTACTTTTCATAAACAAGTTATTACAGGTACGTAAATTAAACATATTAATTTACGATATTTATTTTATGTTGTTCAAACAAATCGATACTTCACAAAATTGTCTTTACTGTATGGAATAATTAAATTTATAAGAGATCAGGTGGCGCAGGGGCACAAAATGTTACTGTATACCCGACGGGTTGTGGTTTCGATTCACATTCTAGGAAATGAAATATTAAATATTTCCATTTCCTTCGCTCCGGTGTCCACTCAAAGCGCTGCACTCACGTTCTCGCTTCAAGGAGTGCCTTAACACTACGTTGCCTTTCCTATCCTGCTGTGTGCGGGATACAAAATGACGCTAAAAAAATATAAGATAGAAAAATAAAAAGCGAATGAACGTTAAGTCAATATTACTTTAAAAATGTTAACAACGTTAAATAATTAGGAGGAAATATAATAATACCTCTTCTCGTTGAATAATTCCTCTCAGCCGACCATACTTAAAGAGGAAACTGTTATTCAAACATTATTATGACTATGAAAAAATAAAAAAATACTTCTTGATATTTATATAAATTAATATTAAAATATTGAGGCCGGTCGTGGCGCAGCGGCACAAAGTGTGACTGTAAAGCCGACTGGTTGTGGGTTCGATCCCCACTCGAAGAGATGAAATATTTACTTAAATTTATATTTCCATTTCTTCGCTCTGGTGTCGAGGTTAAGCGCAGCGTTGAGTTCTGCCACTCAACACGCAATGCCTTCAGAATTCGGCAGAAATTCGGGGAACGGAGTGTCTTAACACTAGGTTCCCTCTGCCTACCCTGCTGTGTGCGGGATACAGCGTGAAGCTGAAAAAAAATATATTAAAATATACATTTTCAAAAACATTTAGATAAACAGTCTTTGTTATATTGTTGTCTTTGTTATATTGATGGTTTATCTTTTTAACCGACTTCTGTAAGAAAAGGAGGTTATCAATTCGACTGTATTTTTTTATAGTTACCCCATAACTTAAGACTGGGTGAACCAATTTTGATGATTTTTTTTAATTTGAAAGCTAGTGCTTCCCGTGTTTCTCATTTTTTTGTATGAGAAAATCACATAAGTCTTAAATTTGCAATAGGTATGTGCTCGACAAACGGACGAATAACGCAATATCACTCTAAACGATTCCGATGATTCTTTTCTTTATTGGAAAGGATACACTTCGAGGATAGTTTGGTCAAGTTAGTCAGTGGGAGGATAGTTGGTTAGGTTCTGATTATGGGGTCCAGTCGAAATTAAACAAGTTGTTTTTTTTTGGTGAAAAATATAATTATACTGTAATAGTTACAAGGAAAAACATTGTCAAAATGGGTGTCAGAAGTGAGATTTCTCATCGTTGCATTTCTTTTCAACCAACTACCACACCGGAAAATGGTCTCATTTAACCAACTTCAAAAAAGGGAAAGGTTTCTGAGAGGTTTCTAAGAACATACATAAAATATTTTTTATGTATGTTATAAGTTCTTTGATTTTCACGATTATTACACATTTTAAATGAAACTATTTTAACCGGATTAATCGCGTATATTTTGTACTTTTATACATTTTTGGAAACCCGACGTTTCGAACACTTTGCAGTAGTCCGTGGTCACGGGTAGACTGAGGTGGCATTCGTCTGTCAGTTGACATAATTATTATATCAAACTACCGCCAACGATTTCTTAATTGCCTCGCATACTGCCCTGGATTCCTGCAGAATGA
Source organism: Heliconius erato x Heliconius himera (assembly GCA_013421005.1). NCBI lineage: Eukaryota > Metazoa > Arthropoda > Insecta > Lepidoptera > Nymphalidae > Heliconius > Heliconius erato x Heliconius himera. The sequence continues at coordinate 11,475 of JAATLQ010001227.1, forward strand.
GCTGATAGTATCTTGCCCTCTGGTATGGTGGGTTTGAGACTTCAATGATTTTATGAGTGGGTCCCAGGTGGTAG
>JAATLQ010001227.1:11558-29927 GCA_013421005.1 Heliconius erato x Heliconius himera
TTTATACATTTTTGGAAACCCGACGTTTCGAACACTTTGCAGTAGTCCGTGGTCACGGGTAGACTGAGGTGGCATTCGTCTGTCAGTTGACATAATTATTATATCAAACTACCGCCAACGATTTCTTAATTGCCTCGCATACTGCCCTGGATTCCTGCAGAATGAGCTGATAGTATCTTGCCCTCTGGTATGGTGGGTTTGAGACTTCAATGATTTTATGAGTGGGTCCCAGGTGGTAGAAAGTTTCCAGCCATCCTCTCTATTGAATTTAGGATATTTTTGTATTTCAATAGCCTCGCGGATCATTCTAGGAATGTATCTGTTTTCCTTAGCGAGGATTTGGGGTTTATCAAACCTAATGTAGTGGCTGGGTTTATCCACAGTATGCTCACACACAGCTGACTTCGATACATGCCCATTCTTGATATCAGAGCTGTGTTCTTCCACCCTAACACCGATGCTTCTCTTTGTTTGACCGATGTATGATAAGCCACAGTCACAGTCTAGTTTGTATACACCTACTACTGCAAAGTGTTCGAAACGTCGGGTTTCCAAAAATGTATAAAAGTACAAAATATACGCGATTAATCCGGTTAAAATAGTTTCATTTAAAATGTATGTATGTTCTTGTCAATATGTCAAAATGTTAGTATGCATAATAATACCTAATTAAGTTTGAAGTTTTTCATAGGACAAGATCTGTCCATCACTTAAAATCGTAAAATAAATTAATGTTTAACAACAAAAAAACGATTTCAAACAACGAACTAAAAAGTAAATAATAATTTTACATAAAGTAAAACGTACTTTGGATTTTGTTAAGCAAAAATAATATCAAAAAGATTTTATAATTATACAAACATAATCATATAATTTTCAAAATATCCAAACTGATAACCTTTACCAGAAATATCAACATATTACATTTATTTTGAACTTTTTCCTTTAATAAGATTATCCCGATCACCGGCAAAACTGGTTGCGGTATTAAAATTATAAGGTAACAACGAGATTAATATTTTTATCCATCTGAGCTGTATAGAGTAATAAAACTGCAAGAGTACAGTGAATATAAAATAATGAAATAAAATAATATACTTCTAGGTGTCTTTGTACAAGTAACCGAAGCCAGAACTATATTTCTTAAAATGTTTGCTCTGTTTGCACGAACATTTAAAAAAAAAAATTGTCTTTGGTTACTTGTATAATTTTGTCTGTTCGCACAAACATTTTAAAAAACTATATTTTTGTCTTTGGTTATTTATATAATTTTATCTGTTCGCACAAACATTTAAAGAAATATATATTTTTGGCTTTGGTTACTTGTATAATTTTGTCTGTTCTCACAAACATTTTAAAAAATATATATTTTTGGCTTTGGTTACTTGTATAATTTTGTCTGTTCTCACAAACATTTTAAAAAATATATATTTTTGGCTTTGGTTACTTGTATAATTTTGTCTGTTCTCACAAACATTTTAAAAAATATATATTTTTGGCTTTGGTTACTTGTATAAAGACACCTAGAAGTATTTTTTAATTAAATATTTGTTTTATTACTCTCTTGTATCTTGTATGAAAGGTGGAAATTATTAAGTTCTCTGTAAATTCATAGCGATATTAATGTATATAGAAATGTAGCAATAAATAAACTGATGTGAACTATTATTATAATATTTCTTTTTTTATAAATATTAAGTTAGGTTGATTAAGGCCAGTCGTGACGCAGGGGCACAAAGTGTGACTGTAAACGCAACAGGTTGTGGGTTCGATTCCCACTCGGGGAAATTAAGTGTTATTTATTAATATTTTAATTTCTTCGCTCTGGTAACAATGCGCGGCGCGGCTACTTACACACAATGCCTTGCGAATTGGTAGAAAGCTGTAAACGGAATTTCTTAACACTAGGTTCCCACTGCTTATCCTGTTACATGCGGGATACAGCGTGAAGCTGAAGAAAATGAAATAAATTAATATGAAATCAAGTAAAAAATGTTTTTCATTTCTCTAGAGTTCACGTCTAAGCTTCACCGTCTGTACTCTAGCTAGTCACTTGAAACGTGTTGAACGTTAACTGCAAAAGGCGAGATTAAACTCCGCTTGGTTATCGATTTTTTAATAGTACTCCCATCTTAAGTTATAACTAAAAGATCCAGGAGAGCAAAATAACCGCACTTTGCATAAAATCTTATAGTAGATAAATAAAATTAAAACCTAATCAGCTTCACGCTGTATCCCGCAAACAGCAGGGTAAGTTCCCTGCCTAGTGTTAAGACTCTCCGTTTCCTACTTTTCGCAAAGCTTTTTTAGACATTGAATATTAAATGGAGCGCGCTTTTTTGCCTTGGTGCTAGAGGGACGAAATAAAAATATTAATAAATAATAATTCATTCCCTCGAGTGGGAATCGAACCTACAACCGTCGCGTTACAGTCCGTCGATTTCTTAAAGCAGATATACGTACATACAGGTGTTAGTAAATAACGTAACGAATAAAGAATTTTTATAATAAATATTCTTTCTCAGCATACAAAGGAAGATGAATTATTATGTGCCTAGTTCATCTTGTTAAAACTTTGTAGTATTATCTGATCGGAAAGGTGGAATGCTTTTGCAGTTTTCTCTAAATACGAAATTGCCGGTTTTTATTACTAAAATTTGCTTTTAATTAACCAAGCGTTTATGTTTGGGAAAGGCGCATTAAAGCGACTTTTTGTTGTCTTTTGTTGTAACTGTAGTTAAACAAAGATTATTATAGGTAAATTTAATAAATTACGATTTGAAATCATATTTGCCGCCCAAAATTTAGCTTCACGCTTTATCCCGCAAATAGCAGGGTAAGAGACAACCTGTGTCAAGAAATGTCGTGAAATGGCAGAACGCAAATAACGAAATATCGTTCTGCTGTAAATCAACGCCTTGCTTTGTCTTGGTAGAAAAATAAAATACTTCATTTTCTTTAATGTTTATAGCAAATCCTTTTCTCCGAAAATCCTTTACCACTACTGCTTTGCAATGGACGCTTGCTTTATAGTGTAGAAAGGAGTGTCTTAACACTAGGTTCCCTCTGCTTACCTTGTTACAAACGGGATACGGTGTCAAGCTAACAATAAAAAAATATACAAGTTCGTAGTTATACTAGAATGCATCTTAATTAACTCTTCGAACTAAAATCGAAGCGCAGAATTAATGATGGACGGTCCACGTATTAACGTGGTCGTCGAAACACCTAGTAAATAATTATTATCAGCTTCACGCTGTACCCCGCACACAGCAGAGTAGGCAGAGGGCCGTTCCCCATTTTCCGCTGAATTTTGAAGGAGTGGCAGAACTCAACGCTGAGTTTTGCCTGGATACCAGAGCGAAGAAATGAAAATATAAATTTAAATAAATATTGAGTGGGGAACGGAGTGTCTTAACATTAGGTTCCCTCTGCCTACCCTGCTGTGTGCGGGATACAGCGTGAAGCTGATTTAATAAATATTGATTTTCCTCGAGCGGGGATCGAACCCACATCCAGTCGGTTTTACAGTCACACTGCTTTCTCCTCCGCCACGACTGGCCTCCTGTAAATAATTATTAAAATGCAAATAATAACGTAATTAGTCACAATTCATACAACATTGAATGAAGCCTGTAGTTTCGATTCAGGTCAACGTTGTTCAACAAGCTATATTATTTCATTTCGCTACTGAAAATGTGATCCTCTTCGTGTTTTTGAGCCTTTTAAATTTAATTTTTCAATTTTTTTTCCTAGTAACTGTTACCATTTTTTGTTGAGATTTAAATTTTATAGAATCTATTTCAGTAAATTCTGGAAATCAGCATTTTGCTGCTTGATAATATGTATTTTTTATTTTTTATTATCGTAAAATTAAGTTTTTTTTTAATTCGCAAATAGAAGTGTAGTGGAAATTTATTACTGCGTTTCCCACTTGCCGCCCAACATTCAAGATATCGCATCGTTGAGAGGCGGAACTCAACGCCATGCTTTGTCATGTTACCAGATCAAGGTAAAAGGCAAATAATATATTCTCTCGAGTGGAAATCGAAACCACTACAGCCACGGTCACAGTCTGCCTGCGTCACTACGGCCATCAACTAAATAAACGACCATATATATATAAAAAACTCTTCATAATGACCCCATAGTAGTCCCCAGTCCCTTATACACTTTAATGATACGTGCCTTATAGCCCTAAGGTAGTTCTAGTTCTAATTAAAACAGATAAAAAAGAATATATTACAAAGGTTACATACAAGAAGGTTCGAATAGTGTCTCACATTCGTATATAAAAAAGGCTGAAAGGGCAGCACTGTCGCATTTTAACTCGACGACCATGTAAGTCATTTCATAAAATAGCACCGAACATAATGCTTCACCTTGTGATGTGGCCAATTTGAAATCCTATGACAATAGGTATTCAAGCTCACACAAATGCAGCATCACTCTTTCTTCTTATTTTGCGACGAGCTTCGCTATATATGAATATTTAGTTTTAAAAAAAAAAAAAACAGCTTCACGCTGTATCCCGCATACAGCAGGGTGGACACAGGGAACCTAGTGTTGAGACCTTCCGGTCCCCGTTTTATAAATTTGTAATTTTCTGGAGTGGGGCTCGAACCCACAGCGAGTCGCGTTTACAATCACACACTAGGCCTTTTAGATTTAAAACTAAATTATATATTAATTTCTGTTTGTTAAATACAAATTAACATTTAAGTATCATAGATGTGCAGCTATGATGTTTTCACAAAACGTAATAAGTGATTAGACAATTATATGTAGGTATACTAATATTATAAATATAAGCTCAATATAATATTATAAAGCTGCATTATTTGATTAAACGCGCTAATCTCAAAAGCCAGCGGCTTAAATAGAAAAAAAAAGTTGTAACACTAGGTTCCCTCTGCCTACCCTACAGTGTGCGGGATACAGCGTGAAACTGATTTGATTTGATTTTTGATTATATCATATCCCCTGAATACGTCGCCAATATAAGTAAAATGGACATGAAAATAAAAAATAATATTGTTTTTAAGTTCAACCGTAAAGTATTCCTGGAAACGGCTTTCAATCAAAATCGATAGGTTATTGAAAAGTTGGCACACATCTGGATTTGATATATTTCCAATAAGGTTAGAACATTTTTAATATTAGAGAATATTCTTATATTTAATAGATTAATAATCTATTAAATATAAAAATATATTTATTAATTTAATCTAAAAATTCGCTTTTTCTCGAGCCATTCGGTGTACGTGATATACATACATATGTATACTCCGATAGAAAATAAAATATTCAATCTATTTAGGATGTATGTAATGCAACCTAAGGAACCCATTTTTTTTTTACATTTTGTATCAAAAAACTATATCTTGATTTCAAATTTTATTAATATTGAAGAAAAAACTTATAAAAAGAGGCCGGTCGTGATGCAGAGGCACATAGTGTGACTGTAAAATCGACTGGTTGTGGGTTCGATCCCCACTCGAGGAAGTGAAATATTTATTTCCATTTATATTTTAATTTCTTCGCGCTGGTGTCGAGGCAAAGCGCGGCGTTGAGTTTCGTCCCTCAGCACGCAATGCCTCTAGAATTCGGCAAAAAGTAGGGAACGGAATGTGTTAACACTAGGTTCCGTCTGCATACCCCGTTGTGTGCGGGATACAGCGTGAAGCTGATTTAATTTTTGATTTAATTTAACTTCTAAAAAAAGTCCCGTTCAAATCAATAAATGAAGTCTAATCGTTAATACAAAGCAAATATTAAACGCTGAGCTGAAGAAGCTCCGCACCGGAATTCCGTTACTTTGAGCGAAGTGAAACATCCGTTTAAATAAATCCATTTCACGCTAATTAGTTCATTACTTCAAAGCTAATGCAAGTTTCTCATATTTGATAGCTGCATCGTTAAATTCAATTCTAATTGAATACTTCTGAGAATTGTAGAAGTTATTTAAAAAAAAATCTTTCGAACGATAGATATTTATTGCACTACTATTATATTCATTGTTTTGTTTTATTATTTTTTTTGATATGATAACACATTTAATTTTAATTTTCTTACCATTTTATTTATGAAATTGTTAGCGAACTCGTGTAAAAGAGGGTAGATATAGGTGAAAAAGACTATAAAAGCAGTGGAACTGTGTCAACCTGGTCGGTTTCCAGGAAGTGCGGGTTCGAGTCCCGCTCCGTTGAAAATATTTCGACGATCCAATTACTGTCGCAAACGCCCAATATATGTAGGATACATTCCTCAGTCTTACGTCACACTCTCCGCCGCTGTAAGAGGCGGCGAGGCCAGTCCTATATCACAGTACGTCCGCACCTCCGCGCAACGGGGGATTAGCGTACGCAGGGCATTCCACTGCGATCGCCAAGTCTTCACGAGCGACCATCAAAGCTCGTACTTTTTCTTCAGGGGTGAGCTACCCTCGCTCCTATCCACCTGGTGGCGCTGTCAAGACCATTCCAGGTCAACAGCATTAAAGCCAAGTCGAAAAAAAAAGAAAATCAACCAGGGCCAGTTTCTTGTAGGAGACCGCTCTTATCGGAAGGAAACTCATGTGAAGTTTTATTAGATGATACATATCACTTAAAGCAATTAAGATAAATTAAAGAAATATAAATTTTAAGTAAATATTTCATCTCCTCGAGTGGGGATCGAACCCACAACCAGTCGGTTTTACAGTCACACTTTGTGCCACTGCGGCACGACTGGCATATATAGACGATATGTGTTTATATAGTGTTTTATTAAAAAACGTTAGCCGCTTCCGATTTCTAACAAAATATTAAATGCAATTAAGCTGAGTGTTTCGTACATTTTGCACACAGTGGTCTGTGGTCGCGCTAATGGAGACACGTGGAGTTGAATTTTGCTATCGAGTCTGGCTCGAAACGTGCTTTTGTTATTATCCCATAGAAATCAACATATACGTTCTGTTACTATAAAAGATCTATTGTGTTATTACAACACTGATGAAGATTATTTTGAATGCACTACTCGTTCACTTAATTTTAACTAAAAATACAATTTTTGTTGACAAATTTAAGTTTATAAGCATATTTTGTATAAAACGACATATATAAGTCTTTAATGATTTTTTTCTATTAAGTACCTAAAAGTTTTCACTTTTCGAACTTTTTCTTTTAAAACTTTTCCTTTTTTTAAGTTTTATAGGAAAAAATCCACAAAAATTTATATTTGTACATCATTTTATACAAAACGAGTGCATAAACTCGTAAATTTAAGGTTGATCTACAACCTTGAAATTAGTACGGAACCCTCCGTATGCTAGTCTGACTCGCATTTGGCCGTTTTTTTTTTATAATAGGTAAAAAAATATATTAAAAATAGTAATTAAGTTAAGCCTGAACGGCTGTAATTGGCTCTGTATACACGTTGTTCAATTATAGTATTCATTGAAACGCATTCCATTGTTTTTTTAATAAATAAGAAAATTTTATATGAAATACTCTATGCAACTTTCATTTGTTTTTATGTTTTGTTTATTACATATAATTTCTATATTAAATTAACATTCTACGTAGATACACCTATAGCTGATATTTCATTAAGATTTAGTAATTGTCAGTTCTTATGCTAAAATATTAAATTTTCCCCCTTTGACGGCCATTTCGTTACAAATAATTTGAACGATAATTTTAATCGACTCAATAAACACATTTTTGTTTATATTTACTTATTTTTAGGCCAGTTGTGAGGCCAGTCGTGGCGCAGCGGCACGAAGTGTGACTGTTAAACCGATTGGTTGTGGGTTCGATCGCCAACTCGAAGAAATTAAATATTTACTTAAATTTATATTTCTATTTCTTCGCTCTGGTATCAATGTTAAGCGCGGCGTTGAGATCTGCCCATCAACACGCAATGCCTCCAGAATTCGGCAGAAAGTGGGTAACGGTCGGTAAAGTCTTAACACTAGGTTCCCTCTGCCTACCCTGCTGTATGCGGGATACAGCGTGAAGCTGATACTTATTTTTATGGGAATTTATAAAACCTTTAACGAATACATTGCACTAAATATTTCTCAAACAAAAATGAAACGCATCCGGACGAATTTGAGAGTAGAATTAAACTTAAAACACAATACAATCAAGAAAAAAAACTCGTGGTCTAGCTGAAAATATCTAGTACAGTATATTTTTGCTCTGCCGGCTATTTTACCGAGTCGATGACCTGCAAAGCATAATCAGGTCATAATAACATTGTTCATAAAGCTAAAGCGTGGTTACAATCATACTTCATGCATATATTAGGGCCGCCGTTGAGCAGTGGTGTGGGAGGGTCTGACTGGTAGTACGATAGTTGCTGGTTCGATCCACACTCGAGAGAAAAAAAAAATATATCTATGATTTTCATTCGTATAGTAATTATAAAGAGCGGCGTTAAGTTCTACCACTCATCATAAGCAACATCTCGAATCGATGCGGAAATTAGATAGATGCGTAAATGATTTATAGGTATATACTAACTATGTATGTGTGTAAGTATATTTGTCGATATTTTGTACTGCATGTTGTGTTATATTAAGACCTAAATAACATTACATTTGTAGAATTACCTGTTAATACGTGTTATACGTCATAGTTCCATTTTCAAGAGGCCAGTCGTGGCGCAGGGGAGCAAGCGTGGGACTGCCATCATGACAGTTTGTGGGTTTGAGGAAATGAAAAAAATCTCTCAATCAACACGTAATGTCTCCAGAATTCAGCGGAAAGTGGGAAGTGGAGCTAGGCTCTAGACTTCCTCTTTCTACCCTGCTACATACGGGATACAGTGTGAAGCTGAGACAAAAAACTCTATTTTCACCGTATCTACACTTCTACGAGCAAAAAAAACATGAAATAGAAATAAAATAAATATAAATAAATGCATGTATTACATCACTAACGGTCGTAAAGTGGGTCACAGGAGTTACGTGTCATCATCTTAAATTAAGAAGAGAAGTATCTATCGTTCTAAAATTAAAGTAAATATTAAGTTGCGCAGGGGGACAAAGTGTGACTGTAAAATTGACTGATTTTGGGTTCGATCCCCACTCGAGAAGAAGAAATATTTAACTAAATTTATATTTCCATTTCTTTGCTCTGGTGTCGAGGCAAACCGCGGCGTTGAGTTTTGCCACTTACAATGCCCACACGCAATGCCTCCAAAATTCGGCAGAAAGTGGGGAACGGAGTGTCTTAGCACTCCCTTTGCCTACCCTGCTGTGTGCGGGATACAGCGTAAAGCTGATTTGATTTATTTTTTGATTGTAATACTTATTTAAATTTATATATTCTATTTCTTTGCTCTGGCGCCAGAGCAAAGCGCGGTGTTGAATTTCGCCACTCAACACGCAATGTTTTCAGAATTGGGAATGGAGTGCATTAACACTAAGTTCCCTCTGCCTACCCCGCTATATGCGGGATACAGCGTGAAGCTGATTTTGATTTATTTATTAAATTTCATTTAATTAATTATGTGTAAATTAAATGCTATACAATATTAGGCGAAATTATAAAAATTCTATAAATATAATGGCTTATAATTTTTTATAACATAGTGAAATTAATTTTTTACTCACGCAAATTTTCGAAAATTCTATTCTGTTCATTTTACTTTTTGTTTTAACTCTATTTTTTTAGTTTCATGCTTAATCTCGCTTGTAGCATAGTAGGCATGGAGCCTAGCGTTAAGACACCGATTTCAAGACATTGCGTGATGATTGGCGGAAGTAAACGCCGCGCTGGTTAAACTATACCTAATCAGAAATTTCTTAAGTTCGTCTAGAACTTCCACATGAAATAATGTCTGAAGAGAGATTACTGTAATATAATACGATGTAACCAATAAAATCGTGAATGCTAGCAGCGAGATGGAAAATTTTATAATTATTGTGAGAATTAATTCCTCTCTATTCAGATTCTTCGCTTTACACACTATTGATTCCAATCTTCATTTATTTCCATAAGCTATGTAGTTTATTGATTTTGTTTAATATTAGTAGAAAATATAAGAATAATAGTTGTAAAAGTTGTATATAACTAGAAAATAATAAAAGTTAATATATGAAGAAATTTTAGAACTTTTCGTAGAATATTATTATTATCAAAATATATTAAAAGTCAATTTATTACAAGCTCTTTGTATCGATATTGTAATTTTTTGTCTTTTTCTGAACATTATATTACTCCATCACTATCGCGGAAACGTTCATTAAAAAAATCCTTGGACATTCTCTTCATAAAAAAATATTTTATAAATCAATTTAAAAGGTTGAGGCCAGTCGTGGCGCAGCGGCACGAGGTGTGACTGTAAAAGCGACTGGATGTGGGTTCGATCCCCACTCGAGGAGATGAAGATATTTACTTAAATTTATATTTCTATCTCTTCGCTCTGGTGTCGAGGTTCTGCCACTCAACACGCAATGCCTCCAGAATTCGGCAGAAAGTGGGGAACGGAGTGTCTTAACACTAGGTTCCCTCTGCCTACCCTGCTATGTGCGGGATACAGCGTGAAGCTGAAAAAAAAAATTAAAGGTAGCGTTAATTGAGCATTAATATTGAAATGGTATAAAAGGTAACGCAAACCGATGCAATTCCAGGTAACGCACTTGACAGACTCTTTCACGTTTCAAAATGTTTTTTATACTAAATATTGTACCAACAGAAGCAGCATTTGGTCTCGTTAAATATTTTTTACCATTTGTAAGCCTTTAGCCTAAACTTCGTCAAAGCTACGTAAACGAATTCAGCATATTTCATATAGATTGGCTTATATATTTTAGTTGATTTGACGAAAACAACAAAAAATAAAACCGGTTAAGTTCGAGCTGGACTCGCTTATCGAGGCTTCCGTACCAATTTCAGGATTCTTGGACAAAAGAAAGTAAAATTTATAAAAGTTGATAAATTTAAGTTTGCATATGCACTCATTTTGTATGAAATGAACTACAAATGTAAGTTTGTAATTTTTTTCTATGAAGTAACGATAAATTTTCACTTTTTGGATTTTATCCCTTATTTTTAGATATATTACCCAAATTTCATAAATATAGGTCTAAAGGAGTATCTACTATGTAGGTTTTGATTACGCGGCTCATTTCATACAAAAACCGCCAAAATCAATACGCAAATGCTCGTATCTTTTCACTGCGAAGCTTCATTTTTTTTGTGCTTCAAGGGACTATGGTCCAGAATATTTGATATTAATTTCAGCTTAATACTTCCACGCGATCTTTCCAAATGATCTTGACATACGCACATACCGACAACAAAGTGATCCTACACGAAGGGTTCCGTTTTAATCTTTTGAAGTACGGAACCCTTAAAAGAAATGCCACTTATTAAAAATACAATCTTTTTCCGAATTATTTTTTTATTATTACAAACGTATATTCAAATTTTATGTCTAGATACATAAATCAACATATTTATATAGGCACGTACTTATTTATTTCATCTAAACTCAACAGTCGCGTTTGAAATGTTCATATAACTATAGTTTCCAGCTGAAAAATCTAGTTTAATAAGCATAATCTATTCGTATACAAAGATATATTGCCGACAACTTCTGAACAAGTCTGTTCAATAAAATATAAGTTAGATAATTATAAAAAGAGTTCTTTTACTCATTGAATAATATAAAACTAAGCGAAGCACAACATTAAGGTTCGTTTAATAACAATAAGAAACAAGCAACAATCAAAACTAGGCCACTGAGGCCTGTCGTGGCGCAGGGGCACAAGTGTGTGAGTGTAAACGGAACTGGTTGTGGGTACGATCCTCGCTCGAGGGAAAGGAAATATTTATTTAAATTTATAATTTTATTTCTTCGGTCGTGCTTCGAGGCAAAGCGCGGCCCCACTGAACATGCAATGCGTCAGCGCAAAATGGGGAACGGAATGTCTTAACACTATCTCCCTCAGTCACTCCTCTGTATCCCGTATACACCGTGAAACTGAAAATCTAACTAAGAATTTAAATAGTTGTGTTTCTTATTGACCTTACCACACGAGAACCCAGACAATGTTAACTTCACAAAATTTTATAGTAATTATATAAAAAAAAAAAAAAAATTAGCTTCACGCTGTATCCCGCACACAGCAGGGTAGGCAGAGGGAACCTAGTGTTAAGACACTCCGTTCCCCACTTTCTGCCGAATTCTGGAGGCATTGCGTGTTGAGCGGCAGAACTCAACTCCGCGCTTAACCTCGACACCAGAGCGAAGAAATGGAAATATAAATAAATTTAAGTAAATATTTCATCTCCTCGAGTGGGGATCGAACCCACAACCAGTCGGTTTTGCAGTCACACCTCGTGCCGCTGCGTCACGACCGGCCTCTAGTAATTATATAATATATATAAATTATATAATTAGAACACCAACAATAAATTAAAGCGGGCGAAGCCGCGCGCTGGTAGCTAGTGTACAATAATTCGTAAATACGTTAATGTTAATTACACAACGCAATCTGAACATAAATTAACGTTACTAAATAAGGTAAATACCGTTCGTAACTACCTGCTAAAATTTGTTCTGGGATTCCTATACCGGATATTTGGGAATATCCTATTGAAATAGCTGGGGCTACTAAATTTGGATAGATGAAAGTGACATATCTACATTTATCAAATATATTGATAGTTTAGATTGCTCTGACCAGCTATAATTAATCGTTGTATATATATTTCGACGTTTATTCGAACGAATTTATAATTTCAAAATCAGCTTCACGCTGTATCCCGCACACAGCAGGGTAGGCAGAGGGAACCTAATGTTAAGCCACTCCATTCCCCACTTTCTGCCGAATTCTGGAGGCATTGCGTGTTGAGTGGCAGAACTCAACGCCGCGCTTATTAGAGCTTAGAGCGAAGAAATGGAAATATACATTTAAGTAAATATTTCATCTCCCCGAGTGGGAATCGAACCCACAACCAGTCGGTTTTACAGTCACACTTTGTGACTGTAACCCCTGCGCCACGACTGGCCTCTGATAATTTCAATTGAATATATATTGAATATTTTGTAGTGAATATCTTATATTGTCGTTTCTTTTTTTCTATTTCGATATTATATTTAGAGGCCAGTCGTGGCGCAGGGGTGCTATGCTCGATAATCATAGTTCGACCACCGGAGGAAATTAAATATTTTATATATACGCAATGCCTCTAAATTTCGACGAAAAGTGGAGAAAGGAGTTTCTTAACATTAGGTTCCCTCTGTCTACCGTGCTGTGTGCGGGACACTGCGTGAAGTTGATTTATATTAATATCGATTGATACAATGCCTGTAAAAAAAAGATACGTAGAGGTATCAGCACCATAATGATAGGTATACGAAAAAATCTATACTCTTTTCACTAGGTTTTGGTCCAAAATAAAATATTAATACAACAAAAAGGTAGGGCTCAAGATTATTTTTATTTCAATTTTAACAAATACATTTTTTTCTAGTTTTACCACGGAGCAGTGAACAGTTAGCACTGTTCAATCTCTTGTTGGGGAGGTCATCCGCGGTCGCGTACACTAAATTGAATAGCTGGCGTTCCCACTAAATTGATACTGTCGTATACACGTAGTTGCAAGCGAACGTGAAAACTTTCATAGTATAACATAGTAGTAACGTTTAAATTTTAATTATAGTTAATCTATATTACAATTTAATGTCTTTCCCTTTTATTCTCGGGGGAATAAATTCAAAAATTGGGAAAAAGGTGAGAATGGAGTGTTTTAACACTAAATTACCTCTAATTAAAGTAAGGCCGCTCGTGGCGCAGTACAAGCGTGTCACTGTAAGCGCGACAGTAAGGTTCTATTCCCACTCGATGAAATATTTCATATCTTCATTTTTCAGTACATAATACGCAATGTGTTTCTAGAATTCGGCGGGAAGTGGGGAGCAGAGTGTTTTAACACTAGGCCTAGGCCTTACCTATTACTTGCCTTGCTACATGCGGGATGCAGCGTGAAGTTGAAAAAGAAAAATAATTTCGTCAAAAAAGCTCACAGATTAAGCTTTTCTAATAGAACTTACCAAAAACTTTGCGGCGGTCGAGTTCATTGTTACTACGACGGTGAAGGTCAACTAGATAATATAATATTTTAATCGAAATAAGAATTATCTCATTCTTCAATCATCCATGAGAATTTATGATTATTCAGAGAGCAGACAATATTGTTAATATAAAAGATGTTTTAGTGTATAATCTTTTTTTTTGTATACAATGTTATAAATAAACATATTTAAAAATTGGAGGTCTAGAGCTTTTTCTGACATTCATGCTTAGCTTAGACAGAGCCCTTTCATCTGACACCTCACTTGAACTAGCGGTTTTAATATCAAATTTTTCCCCCATTTTGATGCTATTATTTTTTAGGATTTAACCGCAAATGTATAATTTTCGTTAACTACTACTACTACCTGCAGATGCTAGATGAAATTTTTAATTCTAGGTCAAATGGAAGCACCCTATTAGGTTTGATTCCTTTAATACTGTCGAAATACGCGTTTTTTTGTGGTATAAACGGTCATATCTTTTTTTGGCCGTAGAGCCAAGTGTATGGTTTAAATTTCAACTCGATATCCCCCAGCGTTCCCGAGATAGAGGCTCTTGACAGACAGTTCTTTTTAAATTACACATATTGCACGTTAAGCGCCGCAACTTAACGCCTCGCATTGTTCGCTTAAGCTAAGATTGCCACGCTGTCGCAAGACAAAGATTTTTTTTGATTGAGAATCGAATCCACAATCGTAACGCTTATAGTCAGACTCTATCAAGACATCGAACAAATCCATGTCTTGATAGAGTCTGCCTGTAACGTTCAATGTCTCCGGAATTCAGCGGAAAATGGGGAATGGAGTGTCTCAAGACTACTCTAGGAGGGAACCTCCTAGAGGAGGGAACCTCCTTCGGTCTACTCTGTGTCTTCCACACATTCAGCGTGAAGCTAAAAAAACAGTAAATGTCAATGCAATATTATTATTTAATATCATACGTTCATTTAAAACATATCTGATACTGATTATATAGCTACCAACAAGTTGCGGTTGCGAATAAAATTTTCACCGAAATTTCATTTGGAAGTTGCCCACGGCTTTACCTTTTATAGAACTGTTTTCGAATAATGCAAAGTTTCGTTTTTTTACTGTACTTTATGTATGTAGGTAATTCTTATAAGAGAAGATGAACTTTCATATTTTTTTAACGCTGTATTCCGCATGTAACAGGGCAGAGGGAGCATAGTGTTAAGACTCTCTCTTCCCCACTTTCCGTTAATTTTTCAAAGCATTGCGTGTTGAGTGACGGAACTCAACACCGCGTTTTACCTCGTTACCAGAACGGATAAATTAATATGTTAAATATTTCATTTCTTCGAATGGGAATCAATCTGAGCACCTATCGCGATTACTGTCACACGCTTGTGCCACTGTGCCGCGATGGGTCATATTTATTTTATTATTTAATTAATAACTCATACACATATTATATTTTTAATCCACAAACAATTTAAAAATTCAGATTTTTATAACTTTTATGTAAAAAAATAATAATATCATTTATAAATACTCACGAAAGGCACAACTAGTTACAAATCATGTTTAATTAGTTAAAAGCGTTTGCCTAAAATTGAACAACACAAATACAAGGAACAACGCGAGCCAAGTTCAAATTGAAAAATTCGTTATTTTGACAAAAACCAAGGCCTTCGTTCGAAACCGGTCACCTACTTGTGTAAACCTATCTATATAAATATATGTATATATTTACAATGTGAACATAATATTATATTAATGGTAACCTAAAGGCGCCTGTTGACGGCCCAGCTTGGTAGTATATTTTTTTTTCAGCTTCACGCTGTATCCCGCGCACAGGATAGGCAGAGGAAACCTAGTGTTAAGGCACTCCGTTCTCCACTTTCCGCCGATTTCTGGAGGCATTGCGTGTTGAGTGGCGGAACTTAACGCCGCGTGCCTCGACAGCAGAGCAAAGAAATGAAAATATAGATGTAAATAAACATTTCATCAGCTCGAGTGGGGATCGAACCCACAACCAGTCGATTTACAAGCACACTTTGTGCCCCTGCGCCACGACTGGTTTCAAATAATAATATGGTAATATAATAACGAATCTAATAACAGCAGGTGTATAACAAAAAAATATATTTAATAATAAACTACTTCCCCGCGGTGGTCGCGAGTTCAATTCCAAAATTTAAATACATTTATATATATTTTATTACGCATCTGGATAATAAAGCAAGATGGGCAAAGAAAATATAGAGTTATGAAATTTCGTTCTTCGTTTTCTGACTTATTCAAGAGTCAATACAAATATATACAAACATTCTAAACGATTGAGGCCGTCGTGGCGCTGTGTTCGCTTCCCACTCAGAGGAATAAATGAACATTAATATTTTCGTTTCTTCGCTTTGGCACGAAGGCATGACAGGCAAGTAATGCCCGGCGTTGAGCTCCGCCACTAAATACGTAGTGCCCCAAAAAATTAAGTGGAAAGTGAGGAACGGAGTGTCTTAACCCTGCTATATGCGGGATATAGCGTGAAGCTTCCTTTTCCTTCCTTTTTACATACAAAATCGTTTCCCGTGTTGAAAGTTACTAAATCATTTATAGGACACGGTATACATATATTTAATAAAATTCCACAAGTGATTCCAGACCTGCCACTTGGACATTAAAGTTAAATTAAAACATTTATTATTAATCAAAACTTACTATCGTACTCGCGGCGTTGAGTTCTGCCACTCAATACGCAATGCCTCCAGAACTCGGCAGAAAGTGGGGAACGGAGTATCTTAACACTAGTTTCCCTCTGCCTACCCTGCTGTGAGCGGGATACAGCGTGAAGCTGATTTTTATTTTTTAAAATTTACTATTCAATCCAAGATTATAATTATATTATGTATACGAATATTGATTTAGTTTAGTACTCCATCCTGTATTAATATATTTCTAACTACCTACAACATTATATTTAGTTCAACGAAAAGGGAACATCGAGTTTCATATAATATAAAATATATATTATATGTTTACTTTAACGTTATTAGGGCCTAAGTAAGTCCGAGAAAATTGTACGACGCTTTTTATTACCTCTCTTGCTTGCTATATTTATTTATTTTTCTTGACAAGACTCGTATGTGATTTGCTTTGCTTCATTGTTTGTGAAATTGCTTCTTGTGTGTTCATTTCTTATTATCAAATAATCATAATAGTGTTATTACTTTTACTATGTGATTTAGAAGCAGTCGTGGCCGCAGCAGTCGTGGCAGCAGCAGTGACTGTAAACACGACGTTTGTGGGTTCGATTCTCACTCGAGACAATAAAGACATTACTCACTCTGCTAACAAGGCAAAGAACAGCATTTAGTACAGCCACTCCATATCCAATATCTCAAAGATTGGTTAGAAATTGAGGAGCGGAATATCCTAACACTACGTTTTCCATGCCGACTATCGCTACAGTACTACTGAAATCGCGACGGTTGTGGGTTCGAATCCCAATCGGCAAAATAAATATTTAATAATAATTGCAAAATGAGAAACGGAAGTATCATAATGGGAACGGAGTGTTTCAACTTTACTTTCCCCTACCTACACTGCCAAGTGCGGGATACAGCTTGAAGCTAAAAAAAAAGATTTTTATATAAAATTATTATATAAATTAAACTAGCAAACCCGGCGAACTCCGTTTCGCCACCAGATGACTTTGTTTTTTGTAACATTTCGTTTGGGGATTAAAAGATGAAGAAAATTTCGATTACAAAAATGAAGTGTAATTTAGTTGAACTTCTCTAAGTAAAAAATGAAAGTGAATCCAAAGAAAATAATGAATCAAAGCGTTATACGTGTCCGCAAATTATCCGTTTCATTGAAGTGCTCTTTGGTAAACCATATTTTTTGTTTTTTGGTCTGACGTTAACACCAATAAAGCGGATGGTTTCCCAACTCGTGAACACGCAACGTATAGCTGCCCATGTGAAAAACAATGATTTTCTAAATTTATCCCGCAAACACTAAGCAATTGGCCTTGTGACTTGTTAATTATCATTGCAAACGCAAGGTGAACCGGAAATTGCAATCGTTTGAAGTCAAACGGAAAAAGAAGATTTCATCATTCGCATTTTCCGACGCAATACCAAACACAGCCATGTCGCTGCCTTTTGTGACGTACTTGCACAAATATTTGACTGATTTTGCCGAATGACAACTCTCAACGTTCACATGTGTTTTGAAAATTCGTGATAGCAGCGGGCAATATGGTACAATGAATTCATTTGCGATGTCAATTTCTCGATTTTGAACTTTAACTTTGATAGTTCGACCACTATC